>VMDO01018600.1:0-41774 GCA_007922755.1 Pedetes capensis
GGAGAGAACAATCCCTGGAGAAGGACATCATGTTTGGAAGAGTGGCAGGTCAACGGAAAAGAGGAAAACCCTCCACCAGATGGATTAACACAGTGTCTGCAACAATGGGCTTAAACATAAATAAGATGGTTTGCTTGGCACAGAATCGGCAAGTGTTTCGATCTGCTGTACATAGGGTCGCTATGAGTCGGACTCGACTTGACGGCACCTAACAACAACAACAACAACAGCCTGCAGAACTGTGTGACCCACCCAGTCTGGGTCCTTTGTTACAGCAGCCCAAGGAGACTCAAACAGCGGCCGCTCTGCATCTTCCCTCAGGCTCACAGCTCCTGGCTGCTCACAGCTTCTGCTGCCCATGGGCCTGTACCATCTGTCTTCCCCATCTCAGCATCCTTTCTTCTCTTTCTTCTCCTGGCTGACTCACTTCTCCATCTCCGGCTCAGCTTCTGGATGTATAATAATAGCCACAAGCACCGCTTGCTCATCTCTCCTGTGCAGAGCTCACATTCCACCCTTGGAACCATCCCCAGCTGCGATCTAACACCCATCCCCACGACCCCTTGGCGTGGGTGTCGTCCCGGGCTCGCTTCCACTCATGAGGTACCCAGAGCTTCCACAGGGGAAGTTGCTCATGGTCAAACAGCTTGTATCAAAAAGAGAATTGGACTGGGCACAGTGGCGCACAACTGTACTCCCAGAGACTCGGGAGGCGGAGGTGGGAGGATCACGAGTTGGAGGCCAGAGGCAGCCTGCCTAACTTAGCAAGATCCTGTCTCAAAATGAAAAGTAAAAAAATGGCAGGGGATACAGCCCAGCGGTAGAGCACTTGCAAAGTATGTGTGAGGCCCTGGGCTCAACTCCTAGTATACTGCACACACACACACAGACACACACAGACACACACACACACACACACACACACACACACACACACACAAGAATTAGGTCTGCTTAGGTCAGTGCCTTCATCCTAGGTCGAGGTGGGTGTCTATGTCAGCCTCAGCTGCTCCTCAGAATCTGTGAGGTCAATGGGATTATTCCCCAGGAGGCAAAAAACTGTTTAGGATTGTTAAAACTGTGGCATCACTCCTCATTTTACAGGCAGGGAAAGGAAGATCTCCGTTATTTAAACAACTCCCATGTCATGACGCGGGAATTCTGAGGGATCTGGGAGGAGGATCTGGACCTACAAGGAGGGGGTCGACAGGCAATGGCCAGCATCAGTGTTGAGGGAGCAGAGGTGTGTGGCTGGCCAGGAGTGTGGCTGTCCTCCTGGCTGGGGAGCAGGGGGACAGAGCTGGGGAGCCACACCAGAGTCGAGCTCTCTACTGGGAGCAACCCAGGAGATACTGCAGAGTATTCGGGCTTGGCTTGTTTTTAACCTGTAAATGCGTAGTCCTAATTTTAAATGATGGTAATGAACTCTCTGGTTATTATTTCTTGGAATTTATATCAGATCCGTGTGTGTGTGCATATCATCATCATCCTAGATCTCAAGCTCATCTCCTGTTGGCTGCTTGCCTCTTTGTTTAGGGAGATGACAGCCTTGTGAAAATGTCTTCATATGCGGGAGGTGCTGTCCTATAAATAGGACACCGTGCAGTAACGGGTGGTGGTTGTTGTTGTTAGGTGCCGTCAAGTCGATATCCGACTCATAGCAACCCTATGTACAACAGGAAAACACTATTGTCAGTGCTTCTCTGCTGTTCATAGGTTTTCAATGGTGGATTGATTTGGGGGAGCAGGTTGCTGGGTCCTTCTCCCAATTAAGGGGTTTTGTTGTTGTTGTTAGGTGCTGTCGTATCTGATTCATAGCCACCCTTACAGGGTTTTCAATGGCTGACTGTTTCAGGATTGCCTTGGGAGTGGATTGATTGCCATGTCCTTCTCCCATTTTTGCAGTGCTGGGAATTCACCTGGGACCTTGGAGACTGCAGAGTGGTGCTCTACCAACTGAGTTAAATCCCAGTCCTAATTAAGGGGTTAGGACTATTTTATTATTTTTTAAGAGATGTTTGGGGGTCACAGCCCAATGAATGGAAAGTAGAGAGATCCCGTATGTACCTCCAGAAAACAGTCTCTCCCAATCTGAGCATCCCACTTTGGATGGTACATGTCTATAATCACGGCACTTGGGAGGAAGAGGCCAGAGGCTCCGGGGGGACTCCATTCTGTCACCTTTTCCAGCTTCTAAAGCTACTCTCCTTGCATTCCCTGACTTGTGGCCCCTTCCTGCCTGCAGCATGGCCCATGGCTTCAGTGGCCACGCTGCTTCTCTGTAGTCAAAAAATTTTCCTCTTCCTCCCCTCATGTTGACACTGGACCACCAGGAAAACCCAGGAACCCCTTCCTGTCTCAGGACCTTTAACTGAATCCCACCTGCAGAGTTTCTTTTGTCACATCAGGCAACCCATTCCCAGGTTCCAGGGATCTGGACCCGGATATCCTCGGGGGGCCGTAACTCTGTTCTTTCAGAACTCACCTGGCTCAGAATGGCCCCTACACCTCCCGGGGGCTCCGGGGCAAACTTGGCTTTCCTTGCCTGGGAACCACGTGCTTTGCAAGTATTCTACCACTGAGCTGCACCCTTAGGGTACTGCCCTTTTTTTTTTTTTTTTTTTTAACCTTGAGACAGGGTCTTGCTAAGCTATTCAGGCGGTCCCTGGTCTCCAATTTGCGATCCTCTTGTCTCCGCCTCCCAAGTTCCTGGGATAACAGGTATGTGACACTGTGCCTGGCCTCGCCTGGGAACACCATGAAACAAGCACTGGGATCACGGGTGTGCGCCACAGTGCCTGGCTTGCCTGTGAGTTTTCTGTTCAAGGGCTATTTTCAAAACTTCCCTGTGTACGCATGGGGCCTCACACATGCTCGGGCCATGGGCTTGGGGTTCTGGGCCCCCGGGGATGCTCCCTGAGGGGCTCTTGTTTTGAGTGTTTCGGTTGCCATCCAACCATCATGCCAGCCTTACCTGGTAAGAGTCCATGCAGCTGACTTACTGGGTGTAGCGATTTCACGTATACAGGCGAAGGAGAGAGCTGGTGTTGACGTGTAGTGGGGCCGGGCGCGGTGGCGCATGCCTGTAATCCCAGTGGCTTGGGAGGCAGAGGCAGGAGGATCGCAAGTTCAAGACCAGACTTAGTGAGACCCTGTCTCAAAAAGTTAAAAAAAAAAAAAAAAGGGGGGGGCTAAGGGTGCAGCTCAGTGGTCCAACACTTGCAAAGCATGCAAGTGTGAGGTCCTGGGTTCAACCCCCAGTACCGCAAACAAAACAAAACAAGACAAAACAACAAAATGTGTAGTGTAAACAGCCATGGCGCCTCCAGCCTGGACCCCAGACTTCCTGGAAGGCCCTCCGCCCTTCATGCTCTGGCTACTTCTCCTTAGAGGCTCCAGGCAGACTGCTGTGGGGCCTCACTCTCTCCAGCCCTCCACTTGCCAGCAGCGGGCCTCGTGGCCCTGGTTGGGAGTATGCGCTTTCCACGCTGACCCACAAGGCCTCTGTCTCCAGACGTGGTGTCCACGTGGGTTCCACCAAGCCAGCTCTCCTTGCCATCTCCCTACCCGTGCCCACCTGGCTTCCTTTGACCGGGGAGGGCCCTTTGGTGGCCTGGCCTGAAGCCTGGACCCTCTCCCTCCCACGGTGGCTCTCTGGCCTGCAACTTCCTTTGCAGACCCGGGCCCTCAGTCTGGGGAAATCTCCTCCTCCTGCTGCGCTTTCTTCCACTGGCTCTACGGCCCTGAAGCGACGTCCTGCAACTTATGCCGGCCTGGGCCAATGCAGAACTTGGGACAAGAGATGAAGGCCAGAGGGCAGATTCTGCAATTCCATGGTCCACAGTCCAAAGGCAACCTGAAAGACCCTGAAGAGACAAGAGGGCTCCCCAGCAGGAGCCACCAACAGGTGCTGGGAGGGGCCCTACAGCAGAGAGAGCAGGGAAGAACACGGAGAACAGGGGAGCGTGGGGGGCAGCGGGCTGGCGCCTTGGGGCTAAGACTCTCTGGCCCCAAGACCCTTGTATTCCTAACCATGTGGCCATCCTACTTCCCAGCAAGCGGGACTGTTATACTCACTTTCCTGTCCCCAGAGGAAGTGAGTCCTGGTCACATTTTGTGGCCTAAGACTCAACAGCGGCCATATTATGGTCCAACCTGGAGTGACGGGACGAGGTGGGATCCCTAAGCCACCATCAAGGGAAGCCAGGCTGTGGGGAGGGCTGGCATGGGGAGCAGACAGGCTACACCCAGGGACCCCAAGGTGGGCCCAAGGGCAGTGAATATGGAGAGTCTCAGCCGGGAGAGGCTGGCTTGTGAGCTCATCCATGGGAGAGGACATCTGGGCAGAAGCAGGAGGGCCACGGGAGAGAAAGAGCCACAGGAGAGGGCCACAGGAGAGAAGGCCACGGGAGACAGAGCCACAGGAGAGAGAGCCACAGAGCACACCTGGGCTGTGCATAGGCTCCGTCCCTCCCTGCACAGGTCAAGGCCATGGCCTGGCCAAGGTTTGCCGAGGAGGAAGGAAGTCACCTGGGGCTTCACTCAGCTGAGGGCTGCTCAAAGTCACACATGATCACCCTACACCGTCACATCTCAGTTACCCCACTTCATTTATTACCAAAATATCACAGAATTCCAGTCATTGGTAACATACAGAATTTGACACAAACCTGATACCTGTGGAAGGAACGGAGTATCTGGACAACTGGCCTGTTTGCAATCATCAGCAACGCCCCGAACCGTATCGCTCCGTACTTTTAAGAATACGCTTTTGAGAGCTTTGGAAACTGAATTAAAATGTCTACACAGCTATGAACAATTGTTTAATAAAACTTTTTTTCATGTTTCCATTACATGTAAATATATCAATTTGGCATCTCTATAAAAAACTCTGAAAATGGTGCAAAAGTTTCATTCTCTTTGAGAAAGCCATTGACAAAAAATATTCACACGTCACTAAAATTTTGAAAAATGGTCTCCTTTCAAAGCTTCTTTATTAATCTGAAATCTTCTGGATTATCAAAATCTAGGTTTGCTTTTTCCTCCTAAAACACTAAAGAACATTTATTCACAAGGATTTAAAGAAAAAAAAAAAAAGGCAATGGGGAGATGGAAAACTGATAAGGGCTTTTTTGTTCTCTCTTTTTCTGAAAATAATAATTATTTTTTTAAAAAATAAAAGCTAGTTAACATAAGCATCCTCAAAAGAACACAATGGCATTCATTTTATTGTTGACTTTTGGACAGCAGTATCAGACTTTATTGAAAACAAACCCATGTAAAAACAAAGTTAAAATGAAAAATGGTACCTGAAAAATAAATTATTTCATATAAAACAAATCAATAACTTAAAACACACTAATATACAAAATGTCTAGCCGTCTACTGTACAACATGGGAATCAGTTGGTTAAGCAGCCCCCCCTCCCCCAAAGCAAGCCACTGTCAAGGGAGCATCACATGGGAAAAGAGGTGGCCCCAGCCAACGGTCAAGCCTTCCCTTCCGGGGGAACAGAAAACACAGTCCTCTCAAAGTCTCCTTCAGCCTAGCTTAGATACTTGCGGTGGGTGACTTACAGGTAGAAAAGAAAGAAATAAAAGATAAATAATTTTTTTTCTTGACGAAGAGAAAACGGAACCCTATCCCTCAAAGGCTGTGGGAGACTGGAATACAATCATGGGGGGTCCGGGGGAGATGCCTGTCCGGGATGAGACTCGGGGTCTACCATTCTAAGCATGTGTCAAGTATCAATGCCACTCAACAGAAAGCACTGCGACTTCAGGGCTATCCTGGGGAGTCTGGGGATAGGAACCCCACCCCCCACCGGATGGAAGGGTGAGGAACTGCGGGGCGCTCTCCTACGTTGCTGCCTGAGGTCCCCGGTAGGTGAGGCGGGTCCTGGCAAGACAGGAAGGAAGGGATGGAGGTGTCGGGACGTATTTTCTTTCGTCCTGTGGACAAAAGCCGGGAAGCTGGCTGCACAAAGCCCGGGTGATAAAACCAGGCTGGATCTGACGGGACGTGGGATGGGGTGGGGGGGGGCTGTCAACT
The DNA here is from genome assembly GCA_007922755.1 of Pedetes capensis. NCBI lineage: Eukaryota > Metazoa > Chordata > Mammalia > Rodentia > Pedetidae > Pedetes > Pedetes capensis. Next base: position 6,052 of record VMDO01018600.1, read on the forward strand.
TTGACTTCAAGTCCCACGTGAGACTGGGATAAGTCACATCTTTTCACAAATGGCTCTTGGGAGGCACATCAGGATTGGCAAGTAATTGCCACTGCCTTGGGGCTCATCTGCTTTTGTGACCTGGCAGCGACCTCCTGACTGCCAGCTCCAAGGCGCTGGCCTGGGCCCCGTACAGGAGGCAGAATCCACCAGCCCCACCTGCGCCGGGCCCCAAGGAAGCTCGGCTTTCAGACAGTCATGCAAGATGGTGGCCTGGGAAGGGATCAGTCACAGTACCGTGGCTAGAGGCACAGCCAGAACAGAACGCCACGGCTTGGCACGTTACATGGAGAAGCTAAACCAGGGCAGAGCCACGGGGGGCAGGGGACACCGACAATGCCACTAGAAACAGGCCCGTGAATTTGGAGCTGCTCAGGGTATAAACTGCCAGAGGAAATCACATCATCAAAAGAGAATCCAACCAAAGCCTCTTTAGTTTTTACCAAACCAATTTCTTGAGAAACTAACATTCTCTACTCTTTTACTATTTTTCATCCAATTCCCAAGTGAAAGGGAAGCACTCATTTTGCTCAATGCAAATAAGAATTTATGTAGACTTTTAAGAAATGGTTTAAGCTGTGACTTTTCCCCCTTTTCTTTTTTGTGGTGCTGGGGATGGAACGTAGGGCCACCCATCTGCCAGGCAGGTGCTTTACCACTGAGCTACACCCCAGCCCCTGGGCTCTGGGCTCTTTCCTTTCCCAAGGCCTGGCAGAGGCGGAAGGAGCTCTCTGAGCCCAGGGCCGGAGCCTGGTACCCTGATGGAGTGGCACCTGCTTTTGAGTGCGCCGCTTCAAAAGCGAAATCCTTCGCACGGGCAAGGGGATGCTCCCCAAGAAGTGCACTGGGACTTTCATCTAGAAGGCTGTCCCAGCAGTGGACACCACAGGAAGTAAGGATCTCACTGGAGTGAGACACTTCCTGGGGCGCCAAAGCCTGATGCACCGGACATGGCCCTGTCCCACGTCCCAGCAGGAAGCCCTTGGGGCTCCTCACAGTTTAGGATTAAGACACAGCGCCCTTCAGGGCTGGCACACTCGCTACGGCTACAGGGGACCACGGGGGAGCTCGGGGCCTGGAAACCCTGCCTTCGCTTGGGAGATGCTGGCCTGTTTGTGCAGGAAAACCTTCTGGCTCTAGGGAGAGGAGCGCTCTGGGGTGACAGAGCTGGGGTGGGACCTAGGGCCGAGGCTCTGGGTTTAAGGAGGAGGCCCCACAGGCGGGCTGTGGGGGAGGATCTGGGGTTTCTGGGGAGGAAGGTCTCGCACAGTACTTCACCCACTTCTACCAGACAGACTGGGTGCCCGCGGCGACCTCTTCCGTTTGTGGGGGTGACCGCCAACAGCCCCTCCACAATGGTCAGGGGAAGGGGGTGGGGGACAAGCAGCTTCAAATCGTCCTGACCTGCTCTGGGGACAGTGGCGCTTGTCACTCACACTTTCCACTTCAATAAATAAATAGCAACATAAATAAATAGACAGATAAGGCCATCGCCTCGTGATGCCAAGACCTCGAAAGCAGCCTGTCGTTACGTACTTCAGTCTATGTCAAGGTTAAGAGCTGCCCGCCCGCGCCAGGCTAGCCTGGCTTCCATTCTCTCTGTCCACTCGTTATTTAGGAACATTAGGTCCCATTCCCGGGGAGCTGTGGGGGGCTGTGCCCTGCCTCCCTGCAGGCCTTCCCTGGGCCTTTCCTACTGGCTCCTGGGTTAAGAACCCCTGATCCACGGCTGCGGGTGCCTAGGCCATGGACTGAGAAGTGCTTTTTCTTTGAGGCAAGTGTTTGCTTCTTAAGATCTTATGACTCCTCCCTGAACGCTGGGCTGTCTGCTGCCTTCCCTAGCCAAAAAGAAAGAAAAGGTAAAACAAAAAACAAAACAAAACTCGAGCAAAACAAAATCAAATTTAATGGTCTTAAATGCAAAAGTAAAAACAAACAAAAAACACAAAAAAGCAAAAGAAAATTAACAGAACAACCCCAAATGTCAAGGCAGTTATGAAGAGAACTCTGAGGGTTAATCTTTAGAACTACAAATCAAAGGTTTTTGTTAATAGGTAACTGGCGAGAAGTAAGTACTTTTCTGCTGAGTGTCTATACGAAAGCAAAATTCCCAAACAAAATCCGACTAAGATAGAAAAAAGTCTAGCGCTCACAAGGAGGGATGCGAGAAATACAGTGCTCAAATGTTTATGTGGTATTAAAAAATAGAGCTATCTTACGCATTCACGCTATGTCAAATGCTCTCGAAAACCGGAGAGATCACTGTGGACGTCAGGGTCCCACGGGTGGGGCACTGGGCATGCAGTGTGTGGACAGACATTCGGGATGTCAGAGTGGCGGCACAGCGGTACGCGTGCCTGGAGCCCAGGTCTGACTCTGGAATACACTGGAGCCTCCCTGAAACTCTTTGGTCCATTCCCGTTGGTGCCCAGGCTTACTGGGTCCTCTGGAGGGCCCGGCCCGACGTTGGCGCTGCTGCCCTAGGGGTGGCCCACGTGGGACGGGCCTGCTGCTGCTCCCGGGACCGCTCCAGGGGGCCCGGGACTGAGTGAGCGGGAGGGTGGCAGGGGGACCCGCTCGGGAGAGCGATGTCCTGTCAACCGGAGCATGGATTGCTTAAAATGGTGAAAAGCGGTTTAGGAAATGCACACTCGGCCTCTGTCTAACGCCTTAGGATTAAAAACTAGAACTAAACGGTGTTTTCTCTCTGTGCATCCAGTCTGTGGAGACATCGGAGGAAGCGCGTGTTAGACAGTCTGAGGAGTGCAAGCATGCTGGAGTTCCACCACCATCCAGAGGGCCTGGTGAGTCAATGCGGTCTACTTAGGCTCTGTCTCGTATATATCTTAAAGGAAATAACTTAAGAAACTTAAAATTGGTCTAACATGGTGGGATTTCAAACATTTGAACATGTCGGTTGCATCCCAGAGTATAAAAACCTTTTCACTTCTCATTTAGACTAAGACAAACACTTGTGAAAATTGGCGCAAAATGAGTTGTACACTAACAAAAGAGTTTCAACTTCTCCACTCTTAATTATCTATTCCGTACAAAAAAAAGCACGAGCGAGTTATTTGTGGGACTTGTTGGTTTTGAAGGAAACCTGTAAGATTTTGTCCCCCAGGCGGTAGCCGTTCAGGCTTGCGATGGCCATCGCGGCTTCTTCATAGTTTGTCATGGTCACAAAGCCAAACCCTTTGCATTTGTTGGTGTTGAAATCGCGGATCACTTTCACGTTGGTGACGGCGCCGAAGGGGCCGAACATCTGCCAGAGGATCCCCTCGTCGGCGTCCTGCCCAAGGTTGTAGATGAAGATGCACCAGCCCGAGGACGCGTTCCCGGGGACGTTGACGCCGGAGATCCCGCTCATGTGATCTACACCCATAGGGGAGAACCTGGCAAACAGAGAGCACACGTCAGGTCGAGGGCAGACCCGGCGCCACGGGGGTGGGTGGCGGGGTGGGGGTGGAGGGCTGGGGCATGCGCACCTACAGTAGGCTCCACCCTGCTCCATGCACAGGGATCCCTGCAGTTCTGGCTGCTCAGGGCTGAGGCACCGCATAGGTCGAGATGGCTTTTTGGCAAGTGTGCATTAACTGCACAGAATAATGGAGTCCCCTGCGACATTTTCCTCCGTGCCTGTGATGACTCTGACAGCATTTGCCCCCCATTACCCTTGCTCATCCTCCCCCGGGTTCCCTTTCTCTTCCTAAAGAGTCCCCCTTCTACTCTCCACATTTAGTTTTAGTGGTGTTTTTTTTTAATCTAGATTCTGTGCATGAGAGGAAATAAGCAGTCCTTGGCTTTCAGCGTCAAGCGTGACTTCTGAGAGGAGTGTAACCCGGCAGTGGAGCGGGCCCGCTCTGTAGGAGCTCACTGAGCTGCACCTCCACACCTTTGGTTGTGTGTGGGGGCATTCAGTTATTCCCGTGGCTTCCCACACTTTATTTCGCTGTATGTTACGTTATTTCTTGCAGCACCAGGAAGTCAGCGTCTTGTGCATGCAAAGCACGCACTTTACCAGGGAGCCACGGGCCCAGCCCCACTTCCTGCCTTTTTAACGGTGGGGGCCCCTTGTACAGCCTCAGATGTGGGTGTCAGCGCCCTGTGGGCACCTTCCATGGTCAGCCTGGCAGGGGAGGCTCTCTGCTCACGCTCTGTGCTTGTGCACACACGCTCGCCCAGGGGAGAAGGGAGTTCTGTTCTACGTTTAGCTCTGTCCCCTCATCAGGAACCCCTCTCCTTGGGCCAGGGCCCTGCAGTCTCTAGCGAGAGCTTAGCCCTACGTGGGTACAAGGTGAATCTCCCCAGCTTCCAGGTGGCTTGAGCCGTCCCACAAGGACTAGAGCCAGGTCGCCCAAACTCACCACACATGGAGCCCTTCCCATGGTGAATCTTTGGTTTATATCAAAAATAAGCCCGAAGCTGAGTGAGGCGGTGCATGCCTGTAATCCCAGCTGAGGCAGGAGAATCAAGAGTTCAAGGCCAGCACGGGCTACGCTACAAGTGAAAAACCAAAAATCCAAAACCAAAACAAAAAAACCCACAAAAAATAAAAACAAAAAGCCAACACACACACACACACCTGAAAGGATTCTGCAGTAAGGATTTAAGACAGACAGTAAAACTTTTAGTGATGCCACACTGCCCTCTAGATGTTACACAAATGGAGAACGTATGGGGTTCAGGCAGGCTTAGGACACAGCACCCGTGGGGCGCTCAGTGCACATGGAGAAGCAGCGTCTGCTCGGAGATGCAACTGGGCTTCGGGCAGTGGGACCCAGAAGTCCAACTGCAGCCCCATTCACTCTGGACACATTCAAGAAATGACCAGTCCCCAAGATGTGGCTCACTGGCCAGGGGTTATTCTCAACAAGGCGAAAGAAGAACCAGGATCTGGTACTGGCCATGGTTTTAAAGATCACAAAAATAAGCTAGGCACGATGGCACATGCCTGTAAACCCAGTGACTAGAGAGGTAGAGTCATGAGGATCTCAAGTGTGAGACCAAAGGCAGCCTGCGTGTCTTAATGAGACCCTGACTCAAAAAATACATTAAAAAAAAAAAAATCACGAATAACTTCTAACAGCCACCACCAGGATGCTGGAGGTGGTTAAATGACTCAGGGGTCTCCTAGTGGTCCTGGGGCCTCAAGGATGACAGTGAGTCCACGGTGTTATTGATTCGGGATGGAAAGAAGGTGCCCAGGTGTCTGTGGGACGCTAAGCCGAGCTGCTTTTCAAAGAGAGCTGAGAAAAGGTGCTGGCCTTGCGGTCCGGGTCACTAGAGCCACCTAAATTTTCACATGGCCGTTACAGTTGGCCTGCTCTATCCACAGGCTCTACACCCGTAAGTCAACAGACTTTGGATTACAGAGGATATCTGCATCTGTCCTAAACACACACACTGTTGGTTGTTACATCCCAACGGTACAGCCTAACTACTTCTTCCATGGCACTGACGTTGGATTCGATCTTCCGAGTCACTGAGACTGACTTGGAGATATAGGGGAGATGTGTTGGCCTTACACCAACACTACCTCATTTTATCAAACAGACCTGAACATCCGAAGACCTTGGCACCTGAGGGACATCCCCATGAATGCCGAGGGACAACACTATGCTATCTTAGCATTTTTCTTTTCTTTTTTCTGCAGTACTGTGAGGTTGAACTCAGGCGCTTGCACATGCTGGGCAAGTACTCTGCCACTGGGCTGCACCCCCAGCCCCCCATTTTTTAAAAATTTTGTTTTGTGAGAGGGTCTCACTGAGTTGCGCAGGCTGCCTCTGGCCGAGCTTGAACTTGGTCCTCCTGCCTCAAGGCTCTCGAGCACGGGACCCACAGGCCTGCGCCACTGTGCTGAGCCTGTTTAGCACCTTTAATTCAAATGACTCACTTTTAGGAAGCATTTTATTTGGTCTTTCTCCTGATGGTGGGAGCTGAATTCTTAAGACAGCCACGAACACCTGCCCTGTCCATTCCTGTCTCTGATGGGACAGGAGGACAGAGCCTTCTGTGACAGGGGCTTCCCTGGATGTGAACAGGCCCTGAGGCCAGCTCGCTGCTCTTCTGGGCCTTCCTCCCTCCCCTCATCTCTTGGCACTGTGTCCCTCTGGTCCTGCCACTTTCCTGCTGGCCTGCCTATTTCCCTTCCTCGGGTCTGCTCTTTTCTAGGTCTTGTCACTCTGGCCCGAGTCCCCTTCTCTGAGGTTCCGCAGTCCCTGGGGAGCTCGCCCCACAACCCCCGCGTGAGGAGCAGTGGCGCGTGCACCATCCCGCTCCTGGGGTTGTGTTTCAAACTCTAGGTCCCTTCTGCTCAGACACTTCCCTGTCCTTTGTCCTCAAACCAGGAGGCCAGGACTGGAAGCCGGGTTGAGAACACTGCCTGACTCCACTGTGAAAACACCACCTCCCAAGGCAGCAGGTGGGAGCAGGGTCTACGCGACCCAAGATGGGAAGCTGCAAAGTCGTGGAGACAGACCCTCACCCACGGAAAGCAAGCTCTTCCTGCTTCCTGACACGTGGACGAGAACAGCCCCCGAGGTGCCCTCTCTCCCCCTTGCTCCCGTGGCTGCACACTCTGCTCCTACATCCAAGCTGCAGGCTCTCGCTGTGTCCATCCTACCCATGGGTGGCACCCAGGACCATACTCAGTACAGAGAGACAAAGGGAGACGGGAAGGCTGCTCCCCCTGGGACGTGGCCGTTAAGCACCTAACGCTCCGACACAGAAATGACGCCTGGATCGCCCCTGGGCCACCGAGGAGATGGCCAAAACCTGCTCGGAAGCTCTCAACAGGCCAGTGTGACCACGTGCTCCTGAGACCCCAGCCCTCAGGAGGCTGGGGAGGAGGATTGACGTGAATTTGAGGACAGCCTGGTCTACACAGCAAGTTCCAGGCCAACCTGGGCCACACAGGGAGACCCTGTCTCAAAAAACCAAAAAAGAAAAACAAAACCCAACGCTCCAAAACAAAGAAGCTGGATGAAGATCAACTTCCGCCTAAGCACACCCTGCACAGCGTCTCTTCTCTCTGGGACAGAGGGATCTTTCCACTTGTGACTCCGTTCCTGCGTTACCATGGAAGCATGGGACACTCACCATCCCAACAGCCAGCGGGAGCTGGGGCCACCCTTCCAGCTCCAGCGGAGGCCAACACCCCAGCGGACAGATAATACATAACACATAATAAAAATAAAAATAAAAATAAATCACGACCACCAGGATGCTAGAGGTGGTTAAATAACTCAGGGGTCTCCTAGTGGACCTGGGGCCTCGGGGTGAGTTCAACCAACCGCAGCTGAGCGGCAATACGGACGGGGGAGAAAACACGTCTGCAGCGAGCGCCTACAGAGTTTCTCATGATCCTATAGACAACAGAGTGTGACTGTTTACACGGCATCCACACCGTATTAGGTATTAAGAGTCACCTAAAGCTGGGCATAGTGACACACACCCGCAACCCCAATGACTCAGAAGACAGAGAAAGGAGGACTGCAAGTTTGGGGCCAGAGGAAGCCTGCATGACTTAGGGAGACACTGTCTTAAGACAAAAGATTCTAAAAAGGGGCTGGGGGTGCAGCTTGGTGGCAGAGCACTTGCAAAGCACACGGAAGGCGCTAGGTTCAGCTCTCCAGTACCCATGTCATGCAAAAGTATCTTTGCATTTGTTATCTGTGGGGGTCCCGGACAGTCCCCCACGGATACCAAGGCATGACTACACACGGCTTTGGTAGAGAGACAGTTCTGGTAAGGGTGGGGCAGAGCTCAGGGACGATCCTGAACTGCTAACTCTGCCGGGATCTGCCTCGCACCCCAGTGTGGCACCCACCCCGCAGGGCCACGTGCAGCTTGAGAGCACACGGCTGGCCCGGAGCCGACCACCAGCACGCCAGCCTGCGGACCCACCTGAATCTCTGTGCCTGGTGGTGCACAGGGCCTCCAAACCGCCTGGCGGGCGAGTGGTAGAGCTGCGAGAGGAGCGCCATGTTTTTGTTCTGGTTGGGGTTGGCTGCGAACTTCACTGTGATGGGCTCGGAGGAACCTGGGGGTTTATGACCATTGAAACTGGTAATTGCCTCTTCCGCTTCCGACCGTTTGTCAAACCGGATAAACGCAACCCCTCTGGACAAACCTTTTTAACAAACCAACAAAAATGGAATTAGGGGGAAAAAAAACCAAAGGCTCGTACAACTGAAAAGCAAAAGTCAAGTCAGTCTACTGTGCTTCGAACAGGACGCCCAGTTAATGGAACAAACAAAATCAAACCTAAACGTGAAAACAAACAATTAAAGAAAACAATGGTGAATAAGAGATTAAGGTTTCGGACTCCGTTTCAAGTTGAAGCAAGGACGCCAAGGAAGCTTGGCACCAAAAGATTCTGTGGCAACGGACATCCCAGACACTCTGGACCTATTTTTTTTTTTTTTTAGAAAGAACGCGACACCAGGAGAGACTGGATCCTGTCATTGGCTGGCCACCATGTGGCCCCCCCCCCCCCCCCCCGCTGCCACCCCCAGGCTCTGGCCTCTGTCCCAGCTGCTGCCTCTGTGCATCCACTGCAACCGAGGCGTGGGGGTGGGGGAGGGCAGAGGGAGTGTGGGGCCCCACCAGGCCTTCCTGGTTTCCTGAGGCCACTGCTGGCTGCCCAGTGCCAGCCTGGCCTCACAGCTTCTCCTTCACCCCGGGAGAGCAGAGGGTCTTGGGACCGGGCCCACCTCTCTCCTGTCCTGTCACCTCACTCCCCCTCAGAAACTGCACCCCAAGGCCTGGGACCTCCCACAGCCCCTGCCTGCCCTCAGATGAAGCCACCTGCCCTCTCCACACAAAACTGCCCCTGCACAGACAATGCAGCACAACCCGCCATGGACTCACCAGGTGAGTCAGGAGCCCTGCTGGGACCCTCTCAACTTGGTCCCACACCTGCCACCTGGACCAAGCTGCAGCCCCTGGCCAGCCTGGCCGTCCTTGGTACCCTGCTGAGCCCCTCGCCATCCCGTGAAGACCTTGAGGAGTACGGGAGGGGTGGGGACACTGAGCAGTGGGGAGACTGACAGGGTGGTGCCCAAGGGGCAGGCAGAGCGTGGCGGGGGACAGTGGAGTGGACCTCTGGGCTGCAACCACACTGTGGCCTGGCAGGAGAGGCAGCCTCCCCTTAAGAGGACCTCCTTCTTAAGACCGGAAAGGCCATGGTGGGGTCTCCTCCCCAGCACACCGCGGACGATAAAGGCCGAAGCTGGGACCCACCACGTGAGCCTGTCACCCACTGTCCTCTCGTCTGCCCCTACCTCCTGGTACCTTCGTCACTGCTTCCCAGAGGGCCCCCAGCCACCCCCACAATTACACTGCTGCGGGCCCCAAGGGCTGAGGGCTCATCACCGTGGACCCCGTCCTGGAGTCCTAAAGCCCACACCCCAACTGTCCAACGGGGCCTCCCCCCCAGTGCAAGGCCGCCCCTGCGGAGGCCCCACAACGGTTTAAACCTCTCTCAAAACTCGCTCGGCCAGCGGCGCTCGCTTGCTTCGTAAGGTCCGACCCAGCAACACTCCCGCCGTGTGCCAGGAAGATGCTAGAGCCTGAGCTCCCTGCCCACTTCAGTCCTGAGGAGACAGCCGCATGCACACACCTGGTCCCCACAGTGCAGGGGAGCCCCTCCTACATCATGCCGTCCGACCCCTGCATTCACTCCTGCTTTGTTTTCTTTTCTTTTTTTGCAGTACTGGGCCTTGAATCCCAAGACCTCATGCATGCTAGGCAAGGGCTCCAACGCTGAGCTGCACCTTGAGCCCCTTTTATTTTGAAACACGGTCTAAGTTGCAAAGGCTGCCCCTGGCCTCGAACATACGATCCTCCTGCCTCAGCCTCCCCAGCAGCTGGGTTACAGGTGTGTGCCCCAGCACCCGGCCATCATTTACTCTGAACAACATAAGTGACAGCTTTGTCCTGGAAACCTAAAGGAAAACCTAACTTCAGGCCACTATGACTTAAGGATGTGGCTGACTGGCTCTCACAGAGCTGCCTGCCTGCCTGCAGGGGGTGACGCCAGTCTACTCCTACACAGCTGCGGCCAAGTGGGGGAAAGGGCAGGTGTGGGAGCGGTTTCCTTGTCTGGTGTTGAACAATAGCTTTCCAGTGAAAACTACCTGAGTGAAACAAGGAAAATCTGGGGAGAGAAGGGCATTTCGTGTAGCGGGACAGAAACTCATTCACTTCTTCAACGAATTTATACTTTTTAAAGATGGCTCTGCATTTTTGTTTTTACTTTTTCTTTTCTTATGTTCTCAGGACTAGGAGAAGAAGAAATGGCACAACTTCTAGATGAGTGAACTAATAAGGTTCACAATTACAACGGATGTAAAAGTAAAGGATAAAAACTAAGTTCTGTCGGCTCAGGGTGTGAAGCTCCTCAAGAGAATACCCTTCACCCTTCCCCCACCCTTAGAAGGGTGTCATCTGAAGGCCAACTCGACACGAGCCCCCCAGGACCTTCTCTTCCCTTCCAACCCCCTCGGGTTCTTACGAGGCCCCGGCAAGGGCAGCCTGCTCCTCAGCAGAGGCAGCCCCAGGGACGCCGTCTGTACCAGGCAAAGGTGTGGGGGAGGGAGTCCCTTTCACTCAAGTGGCCATGGCTGGCAGGAAAGCCTGAGGGAGAGTGCAAGGGTCCCCTGTGCCATCTTAAGATTCTTGGCCAGCTGGGGGGAGCAACAGTGAGATGCCCCCAATACCCTGGGCAATACCACCCTGGCAATGGGGAGGGAGGCAAAGGCCCCAGCAAAGAAATAAGGGCGCTGTCTGCAACAGGGATCCCGCTGGGCATGGCATGCCTGAGAGGCTGAAGTGAGTCCCAGAAACCCAGGTGTGGGGGGTGTGTTCTCCAAGGGAGGCGCTCCCCTTGCAAGTGCCCCCCTCCCAGCGCTGCTGGGCCACAGCTGGACAGACATGCTGCAGTACAGCAGTATGCGTGGGACTTGAAGAAGAGGGCCAGGAGCGGCCATGTGCCAGCTCTGTCCCCTCACTCAGAAGCTCTGCCCTGGACAGAGGGGGAATAAACCCACAGCCTGGCCAGCTGGCCGGACTTCTCACCTGGCACTTGAAGGCAGGTGACGGGAACTTCAGGGACCACAGGAAACCCTCCCAGTGCACAGCAGGTTGCTGTCAAGTGGCACTCCCTGCCTCCTGCCCATCCCAGAGTAGAGGGCAGAATGGAGGCATGTGAGGGACCCCAGGTCACAGGCTGGCACATGACCGGCCAGCACTCTGTGCCTGGAGATGCGATGGCCCCTTCCCCTCCTCGGGGTGCAGCCCAGCAAGCAGAGCCACCACAGCTGGCAGGAGAAGGCTGACCAGCTGCTGAGCACACAGCTCAGGATGAAACTCGACATGTGCGGCCCTCCAGCCTCATCAAAGGCCGGAAGGCCCCATCCACGCTGCACAAACATGAAGGCTGCATGCTCTGCCCTGCACAGCCCACAGCGGGTGCTGCTGGGCTCTCTAAGGGAAGGTCACCTCAAAGCTGGGACTTCCACGGCCCAACTACCCACAGCCCAGGGCGCGAATAGTTTGTGCGGGAAGAACGTGAAAAACGGGAACGACTCAGTGGGCTGCCAGGAAGAGCGTGCAAGAATCCTCAAGCAGCGGCCTGAGCCCCACCTCCTGGATGGGGCTGCCCGGGGCACCAGCTAGGAACATCCCAGGCCAGGCCCGGTCCCTAGACCAGCAGGGGGTGGCCAATGAGGCTGGAACATGGCTGTGCCCAGTGGCTTTCTGCACAGCTCAGAGCCTAAGCCCCTCGCTGAGGCGACCCAGGAGGGGCTGGCTGAGTAGCCGGGACTGCCAGCAGGCGGAAGTCACTGCTTTGTTCTCTGGGAACTCAGCCACAGTCCCTGGAGGGTGCCCCCCAACCCTGGAGCTGAGGAAGGACCCGTGGGGCACAGCCAGCGGTGCGTCATGTCGGGCCACGCAGGGTGGGAACCTGGGACTGGAAGGGAAGGTGCACCCGCTGCGCGAGGCAGGTGCTGCAGAAGATTGGGGGGCGGGGGCCTCCCACCCCACTCACAGGCCAGGACACTCGGATGGCTAATGGACAGGCAGGCTGCCTGGTGTTTCACTGTGAGACGTGGGCCCTGTGCAGGACTTCCTCTCATGCCGCCTTCCTCCCTCAGCCTCATCAGGCGAGGGCCACATCTTCTCGCTCCCACACTGCCCTCGGCAGGAGCGGACTACCGGCACTGAACACCAGAGGCCGCGCGTCCTCCCTAGCGCCCCAGCCCCGGCCATACCTGTGGTCTGGTCCACAAGGACCCGGGAGTTGATGATTCGCCCGAACCGAGAGAACATGTCCTCCACGTCCTTTTGGGTCATGGTCCTCGGGAGCCCGCTGATGTACAGGTTGGCATCTTTGATGACCTCTGAGCTCGGGCGAGCGTATGACACCTTAAAAACAAAGCCACCTCCTCAGGTTAGGGCAGGGATGGGCGAGAACGTCGAGGGCACTGAAATGTTTGAGCTGGGGAGAGCCAGGCTGTGGCCAGACACTGCCCAGGATGGCAGGCAGCGGGCGAGTGGGTGGGCGGCGGTTCCTCACCGCACCCTTAGCCTCCTTCCTGCTTCACACAGTGGAGGCTGAGGCCCGCTGTGGGCACCAGGCTCCAAGCCCAGGCTGCCTGTTGCACCCCAGCCTTACACCGTGACATGGTGGACAGTGAGCTAGAGCTAGTGACAGGACCTGGTCCCCCCACAGCTGTGAGGAGCCTGTGGTGTGGCAGAGCAGAGAGCTGAAGTCCCCATGAGCTGACCCAGCACCTCTGCCAACAAATGAGCCTGCTGTGGAAGTGCAGGCAGGGCCCGGGAGCTTGAGGACCCCGAGTCCAGCATCCAAGTGCTCAACATTAATGCCCATGGTGAGCGGGGAGAGGGGAGCACCACAGGGGACAACACCAAAGGGGGCTTCTGCACAGCCCAGGAGGAACGGGACCCACAACCGGGCTAGGTGGCTCGTCAGAGAGAAGGAGCAGAGGGCCCAGAAGAGGGGCGGCTGCACCTGCGCAGGACAAAGAACATCCTCTCCCACGGGCACAAACCCATTGAGACCGTACCATGGGACACTGGACAGAAGGATGGCTAAGTCCTAACCCCCAGGATCTCACAACACAGTCTGATGTGGAGACAGGTGTACTTGGCCAAGAGGATGTCACAGGGGAGGGTGGCCCCTCATCCAATGTGACTGTGTCCTTATGAAAAGGGGAAACTCGGACCCTGGCACACACACAGGCAGAATGCTGGGTGAAGGTGGAGGCATAGAGAGTGGGGTGATACTTCTACAAGTCAAGCAATGCCCAGGACAGCCAGCAGCCGGGGGAGAGGCCTGGGACAGGTCCTGCCAGCCCTGCTCACGTCCTGACCTTGGACCTCCAGCCTCCAGAACTGCGAGACAGTAAGCTTCCGTCGTTCGAGCTGCCTGGTCCTGGGTACCGTGTGACGGGAGCCCTAGCCAGCTGGTAATCTCTCAGCACCAAGGCCCTGCATCATTAGCTGCATCACATTTGTCCCGATCTGTCACACTATGTATTTTACTTATCAGGTCTCATGAGAACAAAACTTGGCTGACCACTACTGTGCACCCACAAGAGACTTGGGGAAGCAGGCATTTAGAAAACGTGAATAGGCTCACACCACAGCCGCAGTCTTAGGAACGCCGCCTGCCGGCATTTCTCCTGGTGCTCTGGTCTACGGGTCACAGAAGGTACACTATTCTGGGTTCTGGTGCTTATTTCTCATCCTGTGCTGGGGAAGCCACCAGACATGGACATTCAGTGCCCAAAGCCACAGCATCCAGTGTCAAGCCCTGGCTCAGCCCCCCTGGCAGACCTCGGGAAAGCCGTTTCACCATCTGAAAAATCAGCTTCCTTAGCCCTCAGCTGGGTCTCGAGCTATGTGGAGGTGTGGAGCGGAAACCCTGAACCTGGCTGAGAAGTTTTAAAAACGCTTGGACCAGAACTGGTTTGGGGAACAGGTTCAAGTTTGCTCTGAAGCCCGGACATCTAAATGCAGGGTTCAGACTTTTGGGTTCAAGTTTGGGTTGGGTTTGAGGCCCTGCAGATGAGGTCCGGAAGGGCCTGGACCACCGTAAGCTTCCCCAGGTATGACCCATGTAAACCACAGTCCCAGCAGGCGACCAAGTTGCACTGGTGACCTGTGCATCCCATCTCCCCTGACAGTCACCCCCACGTGGCTGCCTGGGCTGTTCTCACAGGAAAGAAATTGCGGGGGATGAGGGAGGAGATGCCTCGCCCTGGCCTCTGCAGCCAAGGACGTGACATTGGGAACCACGAGAGCAGAGTGGACAACGTGAGGGCGAGGGCATGGCTGGGCTGTCGCACACGGCTGTGCCCTTGAGACAGAATGCAGTTCCCAGAGCACGCCTGACCACCAGGTTTCCTCCAGCACAGCTGTCCTTGCATTGTGCCCATCCACAAGTGCCACGCTTGGCACCTTCGGGTCACTGTGCCCAGAATACCCTCACATCCTCATGCTGGCCTGCTTAAGTCCTCCTCCTCCTCCCGATCAACTCTGCTTTCCTGGGGAAGCTTCCCTGGGAGATCCAGAGGCGGGAGGAGCTTCCTGAGCCTGCTCCCGCGTGGATGCTGAATAGTAAGGAGTTTCTCTGACGGTGTCCCAGGCTCCTAGTGCAGAACTTTGAAAACTCTTAGAATCGCCCTGCTCTTCAGGAGCCCTTGGCTCACACCTGGTTTATGCCGAAAGATGCCTCAGGATGGGGGCCAGACCAGAAAGACCAAGGAAACAGTCAGAGAGTTGGGGCTTTCAGCCATCATGGCAGCCCACACTCCAGGGTAGGGGAGGGTAGAGGGGGCAGAAGACCGACAGACATACGGCCAGTGACTCAGCCCGGCACGCCTACAGAAAGCAGCCCCCATGAAAACTCTGACACTGGAGCTCTGTGGAGCACCCCAGCCGTGAAAACCTGGCCAGGGAGAAAGAAGACGCATTCAGACTTCACAGGGTGGGCATATGGGAGGGAGCTCTGGGTGCAGGACCCTCCCAGACCTCACCTTGTGGGGCCTACCTTGCGAGTTTGAGCAAGTTGGTCAGAAGTGCAGGCAGCCAGGGGCACCCAGGAGTGCACCTGGAATCTGAGGTGGGGACTGCACCTATAAAGCTGTGTGTGTGTGGGGGGTGTCAGAACAGAAGAGGAGCTCACCAGGTGGTATCAGACTAAGTGAATCCGTGCAGAGCTTTTACCATGCTGTGTGGATGGGCTGTCTGTACACTGAGACTCCTGAGCTGAGGCTGTCCTCAGTGGTAGAGTGCTTACCTAGGATGAGCAAGGCTCTGAGCTCCATCCCCAGCACCAAAAATAAAATTGCTTTCCCTGGGTGTGTGTGGTACAAGCCTATAATCCCAGTACTCAGGAGGGTGAGAGAGGAGGATCACAAGTTTGAGGTCAGCCTGTGCTACATAGCAAGACCTTGTCTCAAAAACCCCCAAACAATCAACCAAATGAAAAAACTCGGGGCTCTCAAAGGCAGGGAAGGGCAAGGTAGGCAGTCTGAGGTCTTCTGATCTCCGGTATCTGGCCCAGCACCTGACACTAGCTGAGGCCTAGTAGAGGTTTCCTGGGTGAAGAAACACAGTCAGAAGACGAAGGAGCGCGGAGCCCACTGGGCAGAGGCTCACGGAGCAAGTCTGGGGAGCCTCAGGGTGGCGGGAGGAGGAATGATGACTGAGAGCTGGCATGCAGAAAGAGACTGGCCTCTTTTTTCTTTCTTCCCAGATAGGGTCTGTGTTTCCTTGCAGTTCAGAGGCTTTCGCAAGCTCAGTAAGCCCCCTACTCCTGGGCTGTGCCCTACCCTGGACTGGCCTTGCTCTGCAGAACTAGACAGTGGTAGGCAGCCACAGACCGCCAGATTCCAAGGGCCGAAGGCAGGGCTCTGGTGACAGAGCAGGCGTCCACATGTGCTCAGCCAAGGTAACAGGAAGGGCAAGCACCTGCCCGGGGCTGTTTCCTGGGAGCTCCCGGCTTTGGCCTCAGGAAGGGCCACTTCCTGCCCACATCAACCCGGCAGGTAAGAGGCTCAGACTCACAAAGGGACAGTGTGTCTGCCTTTGCACAAATGGGATTCCATGTTCATGAATAACTGCTCTGTTCTCCAGGCCAGCCCGGCTGCCTCAGAAACAAGATGGGAGGGCACTTCCCAACTGGGGAGGCAGCTGCTAAGAGGTGGGGAGCACACTGAGGGGCACCTGAGGAAGCCAAGTCCCTGCCGGGGGGGAGGGGGGAAGCACCAGCCTTCACTCTGGGTGGCACCTCTGAGAGCCTCTGCTAGACACGGATGCGTGAGCCACTTTCTTGTGCTGGCCATGCCAAGCGCGCACACTATGCCTGCAGCACAAAGCCAGTCAGAGGAATCTGCCTGGGAGCGAGCTGCTCCAGGGAGGGGTGGCGCCTGGGTAACCAGGATCACAGGGCAGCATAAGCAGGCACAGATTGTGTGCTGTGCAGCCAGGCCAGCAGGCTCCCCTGGTGGGCTGGCACAGACAACGCGCCCAGGGCTATCTCAGCCACCCCAGGCACCAGTATCTGACAACTCCCTGGGTGGTTTGGACAATCAGACAAGCAGAGGGAGCACGGCCATGGTGTGCGCCCCAAGAGGGCCGCTCTGGGCACCCAATGTGAAGCACACGGCATCTCTTCATGGGGTGGGAGAAAAAGACAAGTTTATACAGGACACACGTGGCCTTTGGTCCCCAGCTTCAGATCAAGAGAGATGATTCCAACAGGCCTTGTCTTGGGAAGACCCGCCAGAGGGGCAGCAGCTGCCCAGCAGAAGCCAGATGACAGGGTGGAGGATCAGGGACGGCCCTCGGTGCCTGGACTGACAGTGGACGAGGGAGAAACACAAGGCTGGTTCAGGCAGTAGGTGCCGTCACCATCAGGGAGCCGGCAGACAGACACTGGGGGTCCGGGGTGGGGGGAGGTGGGATCTGGGCTGAGAACCACCATTGGGAACAGGGAGGGGTCAGGGCAGCAGGTTCAGAAGAATAAAGAGGCAAAGGGAGCCACTCTGTGTAACTGGGAGGACCTGCAGACTGCCCCAGAAGGCCACAAGAGCACTGTTTGAGGCCCCACCTGCAGGCGCTGCCTGCCAGCTCCCTTATCCCCTGTCACCCTGAAGCCTCCCTCGACACACAGGCGGTCCGTGGCTCCCGTGCCCTGGCCCCTGGCTCTGGGAGGACACTGAAGGTTTTGGTCACTATCTGAACATAGCAGGTGCTCTATAAACACGCTCTCAGCAGACACTGAGTGAACCAGCCACAAGGATGCAGGAAGGGCATGAGGGATAGGATGGAAGGTGCCGCCACTGCCTAAGCTGGGAGCCTGTGGCAGGAGGACTGAGCCGGCCACACACGTGCAGAAGGACGGTGATACAGCAGGGCAGGCCGCAGAGGCAGGCGGGGAGGCCTGCGCAGGCGGCTTCTTGTGAGCAACATACCCGGGGGGTGTCCTGGGCCACAGGGGTGAGGACGGCCCCACTACGTGTCCCCTTCATGGGACCCTGTACTGGTGGAGTTTAGGAATCATGAGCCACCCGTGTGAAGCCTGGGGCCTGAAGGTGTCACACAATGTTCGTGTGATGGAGGTCCCCACATGCCCTGGGCCTCAGAGGAGCAGCCAGGTTAAGGGCCCTCTAGACAGCGAGCGAGCGGCCAGGCCTGGGCTCCGCAGGGACCCTCCTGGGACAGGAGTGCACGAGGTGTGCGCAGATCTCTTTACCTTGATGGTTTTTGACTGGAGCCTCAGGCCATTCAGTGTGCTGATCGCTCTCTCTGCATCCTTGGCAGTCACATAGTTCACAAAGCCATAGCCCAAGCTGTGTCCTGCGCGGAAGAACAGGAGGACATCGGTAAGCCAGCTGCCAGCAAGCAGGGAGACGAGAAGAAGGACAACCGACGGGATTCTATACGGTCAGGGTCAAGGGCAAGACGACGGAAGCGAACAAAATGTAGCCCCCAAAATGGGAAGGGGCAGAATCCCCGGGATAACTGGATCCAAGGTGGTGGCAAATTTGTGTATTTTTGCAATAAACAAAGCCAACTTTTGGGTTTTTTTGAGGCAGAGTCTTCCTATGTGGCCCAGGCTGGCCTCGAACTTGTCATCCTCTTGTCTCTGCCTCCTGAGCACTGGGATTATAGGCACGTGCTACTACACTTGGTTCAAAGCTAACTTTTGTAATTACAACAAAGTTATTAAAAAGTAACGCACTATTGATGACATCCTGCAGATGATGAATGGTCCCACGGGTGCTGGCTGCCATGCAGAGCCTGGGTGGGCAAGGATGAGGAGGGTCACAGTGGGACAGTGGATGACAGGCTATCAGGTGTCCCCGCTGCCTCTCTGCTACCTTATCCCCAAGTCTGGGAAGCCTTGCTGGGCTCTGGCACCACCTAGCGCCAGTTACGTGTACTTTCCCATACAGAAGCCACCTGGACCTGGCTGAGAGGAAAGGACCAGGCCCAAGGAGAAATGGGAGCTGAGAGAATCCTGGTGTGTGTGCGGGCAGCCCCGGGCAACCTTCCAAGGCCTTTCCTGGCAGCAGATTCCACTGTCACCTCATCACCAGCTCAAACTCAGGGGAGTCGTGAGCGATGTGAACAGCTCAAGTCCTTCACAAAGAAAACCAAGGGGATGGGCAGGGGGACCCTGCTCCCTCTTTGTGAAGCAGCGACCATCAGCTGAACACCATGGCAGGGAGCCGGCATGGCCTCCGAGGCCCAGGGCAAAGCAGTCGCTGGGGGAGAGTCAAAAAGCACCTCAGAAGCCTAGAGACAACGAGATCCCCTGTCCCCCCAGCTCAAGCAATCACCCACAATGCCCGTCGGCACCAGCTGCATTCTGCTCTGGGTGCTGGAGACGTGGCGGTGGTGTCACAAAGGCAGAGATCCTCAAGGTGGCTGAGCCAGCAGCACCCGGGACCCACATTGCTGTCACTGAGAACAAGCTGCCAACCCAGCGGAGAGCCTAACCCAGTTCTGCTACTTTCTTTTCATCCTGTTGCCACTTGCTTTTCACATCAACTTTTTAGGACAGCTTTAGATTTACAGAAAATTACCCAGAATACAGCGATGCTACACCTGCCCTGCTTCCCCTGTCGGCAACGCCTCACATTAGCATGGCACATGTCAGTCAGTGAACCAGTGCTGGCACACTGGATTCACCGGCGCCCACATTCGACTCAGATATCCTCAGTTTTTCCCTCCCCCAGACCCTACCCAGGACATCACACACCAGTCACTCCTTGAGCCTCCTCAGGCTCCTCTGCGCTGTGACGGCTTCTCAGCCTGTGCTTATTTCTGATGACCTTGTTGGTTTGCAGAGGTCCGGTCAGCACTCTGTGGAATGTTCCCTAATCTGGGTCTGTCCAGTATTTTTCTCCTGGTCAGAGCAGGTGATGGGTTTTGGGGAGGAGGAGCACGCAGGTGAAGCGCCTCGTCATACCTTCTCAAAGGCCAAGGGTGCATGACAGCGTCAAGTTCTCTCCCCAGCTGCTGCACTGCCATAGCTGAAAGTCACACCATGCAGCTGGGGCTCAGAGAGCGGCCTTGGGAGTTATGTTCCTCCTCCTGGGCACAGCGGCGACACATACTACATGCAATTCTGCATAGGCCATTTTCTTTTTTAAAGAAAAACAATCTGACCAACCCTCTAGACCCATCTCTCCCCCTTCCTTCCTTCCGTGTGTGTGTGTGGACTGGGCACTGAACCCAGGGCCTTGCACATGCCAGGCAAGCGCTCTACCACTAGCTGCATGCTCGGCCCCTTTTTATTTTTTATTTGGAGACAGTCTCAGGCACAGGCTGCCTCTGCCTCAAACTCCTGATCCTCCTGCCCCAGCTTCCTGAGTTGCTGGGATTACAGGAGTGCGCCGTGGTGCCTGGCTTAGACCTATATCTCTAACAAAAAGCCCACAGCTCCAAAGGACTTGGCTCCCATGCCTTGGACAAAGTCAGAAGCCACAGGCAGGGCCAGAAGGCAGGGAGCAAGGTCTCCACAAACGGTCCAGACCACACATGTAACCGTGGGAGGGCGGAGTCTGTGGTGAGGATTCCCAAACTGGACTCCAGCCTGGAGGATTTTCTTATTCCCGAGACTCTGCTTTCCAAACCCTTTCTGCTCATCTTGTACCGCGCCAGGCCACAGAGCCTGATGGAGCTGCCCACAGCCCCCAGGACAGAGGTCCCTGGACTCTCCCTGCTAGGGATCGCTGTCCTCTGGCCTTCTTGCCTTTCTGCTCCACCTATGACCCTGAACCGCCTGTCCCCTTTGCTGCCAGAGCCTCGGGTGGCCTGAACGCTGCTGAGGATAATCAGACATCATGGAGGACGTGCATCCCAGGGCCTGTTCCTGTTTCTCTAACTTCCAGCAGCTCAGTGGCCCTGGCCACTCCCTTGGGTGGCCGCTGCTGACTGTGGGGCCACTCCAGAGGCCTTTCAGGACATGCCTCCCTGCGCCCTGGGCAGCACTGGGTACTGCCCACCTCTTGGGACGATGCCTCTTCCGGGACATGAAAGCACCACGTTCTCTTCCTCCCGACCATCTCTCCTCAGCTCCTCAACCATACGCTTCTCACCATCTGTGAGCCCGTGCCAACGTCATCAAGGAATCTCACGGCCCTGTCCTCGGCCTGGTCCCTCCTTTGCCTCCTCAGTGAGCCAGCTCAAATATGAACTGAGCACCTATTAAGATGTCCAGCTCCCGCTCCCTGACGGGCCCAGTGTCAGCACCCTGCACAAGCTCTACCACTGATGCTCCAATACCCTAGGGCAACCGATTTGGGGGGGGGTCTGGGTGGACCCCCAGACCTGCATTTCTCCAAGTCCGCAGATGCTACTGGGGGTCAGGGGACAGTCCCCAGGAGCCACTGCCCTGGAGAAAACGGCCGCCTCCACGTGGTGCATTGTTTCTGCTGCCCTGAGCACCCTGGGCCGGGGCGTGTGCGTTTCCAAACACATCTCTGTCCCTCCAGGCAGAGGGTAAGACTGAGAAGACGGTGTCTCGGCACTGCCCTACATGGCCGGGCACAGCGCTTAAATCCTTGGCTATTTCTTGGAACTGGAAGCCTTGAGTTGACAAGAGGGGTGTGGACGAGGGAGGTGAAGCCTCCTCTGCAGTGTGGCAGGGCAGGTACCCCAGACCCTTTCTTCAGAGGTCTATGAGGGCTCCCGGGAAGACATCACTGAAAGAGGCTGAGTCTCAGGGTGGAGTGATGGTGTGTGTGTTTGTGTGTGTGTACTAATTAGGCAGTAACTAAGAAACAGCAAAGGGCCCCAAAAGAAAGAAAACGGGCCAAGGACAAGAAGGGTATTTTCCAAAAGAAGAAATGCAATCAAGCCAAGCGCTGAGGCACTTGCCTGTAATCTCACCACTTGGGAGGCCAAGACAGGAGGACCTCAAGATCGAGGTCAGAGGCAGCCCACACAATCTAGCAAGACCTGGTCTCAAAATAAACAATAAGGAAAAGGACTGGGAGGTGCAGCTCACTGACAGAGCACTTGCCCTGGAACCAACCCACAAGTACTGAAAGAAAAAGAAAAAGAAAGAATCATCCAGTAAATAGATGAAATTACGAACTTCACTAGAAACCGTGTGAATCAGCATGACTGAGGATCATTTGTTGTGTACCAGGCAGGCAGAGGAGAAATCCTGCCAGGCCCAGGGGAAGGCAGGGCTGGGGAAGGGAGGGTGGGTTGGCAACGGGGAGGAAGAGTTCTTAGAAGGACTGCTCTTCCATCCACTGCTGCACTTCTAGGAAGATTTCCTATGCAAACAGCCACTGAGCAAAAGACTTGTGCCAGGACATCCATCTCAGCGGAGCCCATTAATATGAAAAAATGGAAAACAGAGTACTATGCAACCACTGTGACGATGGCACAGCACGGTATTTGGTGACAAGGAAACAGGTTCAGACACAGCCTGCAGGGTGCCAGACCATTCTATAAAAGCACACGACTGTTTACAATAAATACATAACAAAGAGTCTGGAGGGACAGACTCAAAAGGTAACAGTGGTGAGACTGGAGGTAACTTAAGCTCTTCTTCTTGTCTCACACTTACATTTTTTTCTGTAAGATGCAAAGATGACTCACATCAAGGAAAAAAGGGGCCAGGCTGGCAAAGTGTAGAAGGGCATTCTTGTAAAAGGAACAGTGTTCAGGAAACCGGAGAGCCCATGAGCAGGGTATCACCGGGAAATGACAAGTAGTGCAGTCCAGCCGGACCGTGGCCACGGGTGCGGGCAGTGGGGATGAAGGGCCAGGTATCCAGAGGTCTCAAGAAGCGCAGGCAGAGGTGGGGGCTCCACTGCAACCAGTGGTGCATGGCAACAGGACAGAAGCTGAGTGAATGGGATGGAGGCTGGCAAACAGGAGGTCCCTGAGGGTGGACAGCTGACCTGGACCCCTTGAGGGTTGAACAAGACCAGACGCCAGGGGCAAAAGGGCTATACAGGAAGGCACCGAGCAGCACAGGATGCTGAGGTGACACTCCGCAGCTAATGTTTGTGGATGGAAGCGCCAACCACGACTCCAACAAGGGGGCCTGCACCTGGCTAGCCAGAAAGGTTCTGAAAATTCAGGCTGACACACCGAACAGCCCCTTCATCGCAACCACGGTGCCCCCTTGCTCCTGTGCCCAGTCTGTGGCTGACCCTCGAGAGGCATCTGTTGAGTAAATGAATGCCTGTGCTCATCGGCGCTCTCCCCAAGCCCCAGCACCATTTATTCACTCACTCACTCACTCATTCATTCATTCCACACACACTGCGGCTATGTGCTGGCCGAGCTGGCACCAGGCTCGGTGTATCATGGAAAACGCCACGGGCAGGGCTTCCTGGCTGCTAGGGCACCTCCCAAGCAGAGCACCTGACCCTCCACTTGCTGCTGACTTGGGGGGCCAGGCAAGGCCTCCTCAAGCAAACACAGCCCGGGACCTGAAGGGTTTCAGAGGAAGGGAGGGAGGGACAGGGTCACAGAAGGCCGCAGCCACAGAGCACGTACAGGTGATGCTGTCCTGGACTAGGTGGTACCTGGGAGACGAACTAACGGGATGGACTGGAGAGACACCCATGAGAGGCAGTGCTGGGGCCTGGGTCACAGGCCACACCTTTCATTTCCGACTGGAACCACTGTGGGGACAGTGGGGCCACCTGGCAGGGCAGGGACACTGGACAGGAGCAGCAGGCTGGCAGGGGGACATCAATTTAAATGACACCAAATCTACATGCAAAGGGCACTGGAGCTCAGGACAGCTTGCTGGCGGGGAGGGAGGCGGCAAACTGCAGGCACACCGGAGCCGTGGGGGTGTGTGTGAGCCCCCCACCCTGAGGGTGGGCCCTGGAGGAAGAGGACAACGGAATAACCCGGAGGACCACCGAGCCTGAGGCGGGAAAAGGAGCAACTGCGAGAGAGACAGAGAGGGCCGACGGCCAGGGGAAGAAGGTGGAAGAAAGTCCTTCTGGGAGGTGGCACAGGTGGGCACCGGAGGGCCCCCCAGAGCGGCAGCCCAGGGTGAGCCCTGGGAGCTTCTGCCTCCTCCCGGACACAAGGCGGCGTCTAGCGACACGCTGTGGTTCACACCACTCAGAAGGCGCTAGTGGCTTCCTGTGGAGGCGGCCAGGGGCACTGCTCAGCACCTCCGATGGGCAGCTGGGCTCCAGGCAGCCTCCTCTGGTCCCCACCTCACAGAGTTGCTGCAGAGAAAGCCTGGGCTGAGGAGGGAGGGAGTCTGGGAGGGCGATGCTGCGGGATGAAGGAGAAGAAGGCGCAGTGCCAGCAGGAGGGGAGGGACTCCAGGCACAGGCGCAGCCAGCGGTCAGTCCACTGGGAAGGGAGGGTGGGCCTCAGGAGAGAGAGGGTGGCGGGAGGGCAGAGGGGGAATGCACTGAATGGTGGGTATGAGGCGGGGACACCAAGGTGCCAGCCAAGGAGGCAGGGCGCCTGCCTGGAGGGTGCAAAGCTCTGGCTGGGGCAGGCAGCCCGAGCTTTGGCCAGGGTCCGGGTGGAGCGGTGTCATAAAGGGACAGATGGGCAGAGCAGTGTAAAGCCGTGACCCTGGGATGAGCAGCGAAGACGTTCCAGCTGCTGATGGCAGGAGGGTGACAGTGAGGTGCTGTGAGGGTTTCCTAAAGGGCCGTCACTAAGTCTGAGGACGGCTCTCGGGGGCCACTCCGAGCCGTGAGCCCTGGCCCCTCCTCCAGAACAACCTGGTGTACCCCATGCCCGGAGGATCAGCCCAACTGCAGACCTGAGCTCATTTCCCACCACACTTTTGCTGCCTCCACCAGGGCCCGAGAACCCCCTCCCAGGAGTGACCTCGTGGAAGAGGGCTGTCATGAGCACAGTGCACATCCTCTGAAAGGCACCACAGGCCAACAGGCAACAGAGACATGGGGAGCATCGAAGACCTGGAGAGCCCCCCCCCCCCCCCCCCCCCCCCGCCAGGACACAAGCAGAGAAAGCAGAGCCCTGTCAGAGGTGCTGGAGAACTGAAACCCCCTCTGGGCGGACCCTCCCCTTCAGGATGGTGCTCCAGGACGCCCTGACACTGGGCAAGCCTGCCTGTCCCCTGAAGCTCCTGCTAAGGAGGCGACAACCAAACCAGACTCCCGGGTTGTAGGAGAGGAGGCTCTGGGTCCAGTGCCTCCCTCAGATGAGCTCATTCTCTGGACAGCCATCAGACAGGCTGTCCAGGGTCACCCAGGGGTCAGGTGTCTTCAGGTTACTGGGAAAATGGTGAACATTAATGAAGCAGACAATGGGTACACGGAGTTCCGTATATTACTCTTTGTTCACTTGTAATTGAAATTTTCCATAATAAAAAAACGTGCTTTTCATTTTTTTCCCTTTGCAGTACCAGGGGTTAGGCCCAGAACCTCGCACATGCTCTGTGAGCGCTCTCCCGCTGAGCTGCACCCTCAGCCCATTTTTCACTCTTGCTTTTGAGACAGGGTCTCACTAAGTTACGTGGGCTACCTTGGGCCTCCAACTTGTGATCCTCCTGCCTCTGCCTTCCAAGTTGCTGGGATCTCAGGTGTGAGCCACCACGCGAAGCTTTTACCTTTTAAATTAGTTTCCAAAATAGGGAATCAAGGTCCCTGCAATCAATGTGACAAGCAGAGCACCCTGAGAGGACTGCCTGTTCCTAAGCCTGCTCAAGCAGAGCAGAGAGGAAAGGGACAAAAGGAAGAAGAGGTCAGGGAGGAAGAAGAAAAGAGCAAGAAGGAGGGCATGGAGGGGGAGGAGGAGGAAGGGAAGGAGGATGAGAGGGCATGAGAAGATGAGAGCCCCTGGTTTTTCCTCTGCTCAAGCCCCGGAAGCCACATTCACCTTATGGGATGGAGGTCATCCCATAAGCATGGCTTACCAAGAGCCAGGCCTTCTGTAAACGCCTACGAGGCAGATGCCATCAAGATGCAGACACCACCAATCTGCTTCATGGATGGGAGCATGGACGCCGAGGGGTCAGACTGTGAGGGAGCTGAAGAATGGGGCTTTCAGCGGCCCTGCTCTGCAAGGTTCAAGCTCAGTTCAGGTTGCTGGAGCGACAGGGAACAGAGGGAGTGGCCTAAAGGCCCAAATATAATGATGGGCTGCTTGTGGGCTGCTGGAGAAGTCTGGGCAGACAGGGACAGACCTGCCAGTGCTTGCCCTGGGCAGGGAGCTCACCAGGGCTCCTTCCACACATGGGACTTGGTTAACCTATGCAGATCTAACTGGGCCATGCTGAAGTTCTCCGGCCTCTTTTAGTCATCAGAAGTCCCTGTTTCTGGTGGCTTCTCATTTTCCTCTTCTGTCTTATTCTCTATACTCCCTCTGCATTTTTTCCCTTTGCTTTCTTTTTCTTTTCTTTTCTTCTTTTTTTTTTGTGTGTGTAGTTTTTGAGACAGGCTCTCACTGTGTAGTGCAGGCTGGTCCCCACAACTCACTACACAGACCAAGCTGGCTCTGAGCCTGTCTCACTCCTCCTGCCTCAGCCTCATGAGAGCTGGGATCACAGGTGTGCACCACCACACTCAGCTCCATGTGCTCTGTCTTATGAAGAATTGCTCCTCTTTTGGGAACCTATGTCCAACATTATAATGTTGTTGTTAGAAGCCATCGAGTCAGGTCTGACTCACAGCAATCCTATATACAACAGAATGAAACACTGACACTGGGCCATGCCCAGCACTATGTCGGTGTTTCTCTGGGTTTTTGATGGCTGATTATTTTTTATTTATTTATTTATTTTTTGTGGTACTGGGGTTTGGACCCAGGGCCTCATGCTTGCATGCTTTGCAAGTTCTAGACCACTGATCTGTGCCCCCAGCCCATTTTTGTTTTCTTTTTCACTTTTTTTTTGAGACAGGGTCTCGCTAAGTTACACAGACTGCCTCTGGTCTTGAACTTGCGATCCGCCTGCCTCTGCCTCCCATGCCGCTGGGATTATAGGCATGCGCCACCACGCCTGACAATGGCTGATTATTTTCAGGAGTGGGTTGCCACATCCTTCCCCCATGTTTTGCAGTGCTGGGGATCAAACCCAGGGCCTCAGCATGCGCAGAGAAGCACTCTACCAACTGAGCTAAACCCCAGCTCCATCTCATAAGAGGGCTATGGAAAAAATGAAACTTCACGGCCACAATTTCCAGGCTGCAGCTTCTCTGCACTGAGGACCGTGACAGTCACAGGTGGGGAAGACAGTGCTCAGCAGGGCGGCCACCCAGGCGCAGCCTTTCACAAAAACTTCAGGGTCTTTACCTGCTACTTTATCCCGAATGAGTTTTGCGGATTCAACTTCGCCGATGCTGCTGAACAGACTGCGCAGCTCCTCTTGGGTCATGTTCTGAGGGAGGTAGTTGACAATTAGATTCGTTCTCCCAATGTCGTCCCTGCAGTCTTCGGCCATGTGGTCTTCATAACCATTAGACATTGTATTTTTTAAAAATCTGCAAAGAAAAACAAGATCAGTTAAACTCCAAATGCACTGACTACGGTGTGTGAAGGCAAAGCTAATGACTATGTTTGCCCTTATAGATTTTCTTTTCGCCACTAAGAGGTCAACTTTGGCCACACAAAAATCTGCCCATGGATGTTCACAGCTGCTTTATTCATAATTGCCAAAGCCTAGAACGAATCCAGACCACCTTCAGTCGGTGAATGGATAAACTCTATTCCTATGGTATGTCAATAAAATGCAACATTTTTCAGCGCTTGAAGAGAAATGAGCGATTAAACAAAAATAAAACAAAAAAAGTCGAGGAGGAACTTTATCTAGTTATAAAAAAAATCTTGTGGGCTGGGGGGTCAAAACTAGCACCTTTGGCACGTTCTGCAAGCCCTCTACCACTGAGCCACACCCAAGCCCAGCAAGGAGGAATGTTAAATGCATGTTACTAAGTGAAAGAAAGCAATCATATAGTATGTGGGGAGGCCACGTGCTGTATAATTCCAACTACAGGACCTTCTAGAAAAAGGCAAAACTGCAGGGACAGTAAGAAAGATCAATGCTTGCCAAGAAAAGGGGTGAGGAGGGATGAACAGGTGGCCCAGGGAGAATTCTTAGGACAGCAGAAGTACTCTGAATGATACTCCAAAGCCCACACAATGTACAACCCAGAACATGGATCCCAATGTGAATGACAGGTTCCAGTTAATAATTGTTGTTGTTGTTGTTAGGTGCCATCGAGTCAGTATCGGACTCATAGCGACCCTCGTAGGGTTTTCAATGGCTGACTGTTTCGGGATTGCCTTGGGAGTGGATTGCCAGGCCCTTCTCCCATTTTTGCAGTGCTGGGAATTGAACTCGGGACCTCAGAGACTGCAGTGCATCGCTCTATCAACTGAGCCAAATCCCAGCCCCCCAGTTAATAATATTACCTCAATATTGGTTCATCAATTACAACAAATGTGCTCCACTAATGCAAGACGTGGATAATGGGAAATGCCTGTTAGGGGAGGGATATGACTCACTGAAGTCTCTTCACAATTTTTCTGTAAATGTAAAACTGTTCCAAAAAAATAGAAGTCTATTAAAACAAAGCAGAACAATTCCAAGCTCAACCATGTCCACTAAGAAGGCTTTAAAGAGGCCTGGAGATGTAGTTTAGTGGTAGAGTGCTTGCCTAAGACACACAAGGCCCTGAGTTCCATCCCCAACACCTTCCCAAAGAAAGTCTTTCCAGAAACTTCCACCCAATCCCGGCAGCACAGCTGAAGCCCCTGTGAGAAAGTGCTCATGCTCCCTCCAAGCTTTCCAAAGATCCTGGCTGCTTTCTCCCCATGTCCACTGCTGACTTCGGCTGGATCCTGAGGAGCCGATGATGTGCACCCCAGCAGCCCAACCACAGGCACCTCTCTGAGGCCGAGCAGGTGGGCAATGCTCCTCCATGCCCTTTAACCCCCAAGAGTGACAGAGCAGGAAAGAGGCTGGGATTTCTTTCCAGGACAAGGAGCTCTGCCTTCATGGCTGTCAGGCTTTGGACTCTTTCACAGCCTGCCTCAGTCTTTACTTTCAATGACAGACGTCAGAGCCCAGGATGGGGTTGGAGAAGTATAAGGGTCGTTGTAGCTGAGCACACTAACATTACTCTTCTGAAAGCACAGTTCACACTGGGATTACTCACAGATACACAGTGCAGTGGTCTAACCTAAGAAGTTCTGCGTCCCTGCCTCTTGATATGTAGGTGGCACCCCACGGGTGCCCACCAACATGGAGATCTCAGAGGACAGCCCAACTCTTTCTTCAGATCCCTGTGTACATCTCTGTATTACATTTGGAAACCCAATGCCCACCGCCAGGAGCCTTTGGTTTTCTGTAGAAGTAGCTCTGCAGGACTCCAGAGGTGGCTCAGAGTAGAGTACTTGTTCAGCATGCACAAGACCTTGGGCTCCATCCCCAGCACCCCACCCCACCCCCACCCCTGGGGGGAGGGGAAGCTCTGCCAGGAGTTACACAAGACTCTGAACACCTCTTCTGTGGAGATTTCCCTCCTACCCTTCGGATCAATGTTGAGAGAAGAATCAGGCCTGGCCTGTTTTCTTGGTGGAAATGTTCAGTCTTCCCTGTCCCCCTACTCTCAGACAAATATGAAAAGTTAATACAATCTCTCGGCATCTATTAGTGATTTGAAAGTGTCTATGCTCCCTGCTCCTTATAAAGTAGGTTAACACTGAAAAAGAAAAGCCTGGCAAGTTAGCTTTCATAAAATTAAAAAATATATATATATATATATAAAAGCATCACAAGCAAAGACAAGCAGCAAGGGACAGGGAAGAAAATCTTTGCTATGTATTATTTACATCAATGGTTTTCATGCCCGGTAATTCTGCCCCCAGGGCGCAATAAGCAATGTCTGCAGGCATTTTTGGTTAGCACCACTGTGGAGGGTGGGGTGTGTGTGTGCAACTAGCATCTAGTTGGTAGCAGACAGAATGCCGTTAATCAAACATTCTTCAAGGCACAGGGCAGTGCCCATAGCCAAAAACTAAAATGTCAGCACTACTAAGGTTGAGAACACTTAATACAGAGTATCTACAGATTAACAAGGAAAAGCAAAACTAACCAACCAAATCCAACATATTGGCCACAGAAGAGTGGATTAAGGATATGAGTGACACCTCAAAGATGCCAGCAATTCAAACAGATAATAAACCCATCAAAAGCAGCTCAACTTCACAAACAATGAAAAAAATGCAAAATACAATGGAATGCTACTTTCTGCCAGTCAGATGGAATGAAATCTGGAACGGATAAAATCCAGCGTAAATTAAGAATAAAAGGGAGAAAGAGCCTCATAGACTGACATGAGTGCAAGATGGTACCACCTTTTTGGAGGATTACTTGGCAGCGCTCACTAATTTTTTTTTTTTTTAAAGTACTGGGGGTTGAACCCAGGACTTGCATGCTCTGCAAGTGCTAGACCAATGAGCTGCACCCCCAGACAATTTTTTTACTTTCTGAGACAGGGTCTTGCCAAATTACTCAGACTGCCTCTGGTCTCAAACTTGTGATACTCCTGCCTCCACCTCCCAAGCCACTGGGATGACAGGTGTGCCCCATCGCGCCTGGCTCACTACAATTTTTAATGCAAACACTACTCTGTGACTCGGAATTGTAGGAATCTGTTCTACAGAAATGATCACACATGCGCAGGTTAATATTGAAGAGAAACATACTACCCCACAGTTTGTAAAAGCGCAAAAGTGGACATAATCTAAATATGCATTACAACTTAATCATGAAAAACTCCAGTGAATTTGTTAAACTATCTGTGGCCATGAGATTTTAAGATGGCCCATTAGCTCAAAAACAAACAGATGAATATTTGCCAAAGCCTGACCCACAACACGCAGCTTAATGCTGAAAAATCAACATGCATGCTGAAGTTTGCTCAAGATTCAAATATTTTTCTTCTTCCTTTTTTTGACACTGGGTCTAGGGCCTTGCACGCGCTAGGCAAGTGCTCCATAACTGAGCTACATCCTCAGCACATCCTTCCTCTTTCTTTCTTTCTCCCTCCTCCCTCCATCTTTTCTCTAAGAGTTAGGTAACTACTTTGCCTCCTCCACCCCATACTGCTTTCGATGACAGTGATTACCTCACTCTTTATCCTCTATGCCTGATAAAACAAGAGAACTTCTAAGACAGAGGTCTGCACACCATGGCCTGTGGAACAACTCATCACTTGTTTTCATTTGGGGGAGGGATTTGAAACTGGTTCTCACCAGGCAGCGTAGGCTGGCCTTGATCTTCCTGCCTCTGCTTCCCCAGTGCTGTGATTACAGGCATGTGCCACCACACCCACTAATCACTTGTTTTTATAAATAAAGTTTTATTGGAACGCAGTCACTCTCCTTTATTTATGTATTTTTTTAATGGCTGATGTTTTACTACAATAACAGAACTGAGTAGTAACAACTTACTGACAACCATAAGGCCCAAAGAGGCACAGTCATCTTATGGCTTTTACAGAATGTTGACCTCTAAAATGTAAAAATATAAAATTTCTCAAAGAAAACCTTTGTGACATTGTACTAGGCAAAGATTTCTTAGAGTGGAGGAAGGAGGATTGCCAAGACTGAGGCCAGAGGCAGCTTATACAACTTAAGGAGACCCTGTCTCAAAAGAAAAAAAAAAAGAGTGGGGGCTGGGAGTGCAGGTCAATGGTAGAGAACTTGCCTAGCATGTGCAAGGCCATGGGTTCAAACCTCAAGTATTGGGGGGAAAAAAATGGAAGGAAAGGAAAAGAAAATTTCTTAGAAACACCACCAAAAGCTCACTCTATTTAAAAAACAGAAGGTAGATATCATAAAAATTTAAAACTTCTGTTCTGCCAAAGACACTGGTAGAATTAAAATCCAGACTGGAGAAAATATTTGCAAGAAAAGGCTTATATTCACAAAATACTTTTTAAAAGCTCTCAAAAAATAAGAAACAGCCAGGTGTGGTGGTGCTGTGGCAGGAGGACTGTGAGTGTGGAGCCAGCCTAGGCCACATAGTGAGTTCCAGCCCAGTCTAAGAAACATAACAAGAGCCTGTCATGCTGGGCACAGTGGTGGACACCTGTGACTTGGAAAGTGGAGGCAAGAGGACTGCAGGTTCCAGGCACGGGGCAGCCTGTGTAACTTAGAAAGACCCTATCTCCAGATAAAAAATGAAAAAGGGGCTGGGGGGAGAGCTCAGTGGTACAGAACTTGCAAAGTATGCACAAGGTCCTGGGTTCAGCACTCCAGTACAGAAAGAAAGGAAAGACCCTGTCTTAAATAAAAGAAAACAACTTAAAAAATGGCAAAGATCTGAACACTGCCCGCAAGAAGACATATGTTGTTGTTCAGCACTGTAGAGTCAGATCTGACTCACAGTGACCCTAGGTACAACAGAACGAAACACTCCCTGACACTGTGCCATGCCCAGCACTATGTCAGTGCTTGTGGGCTATTCATAGGGTTTTTGATGGCTGATTGTTTTGGGACTGGATCGGGAGTGGGCTGCCAGGTCCTTCTCCTACTTCTACAATGCTGGGCATTGAACCTGGGGTCTCAGAGTATACACAGCAGCACTCTACCAACTGAACTGACCCAAGCTCCAAGAACATATATAGACAGCAAATAAGCACATGAAAAGATGCTCCACATAAGTCATTAGGGAAATGCAAATTAAAGTCACACAGGGATTCTATTACTCACCTATTAGAATGGCTAAAACAAAAACAAACAACAAGAGGACAATGTCAAGTGCTGGGGAGGATGGGGAGAAACCAGATTTTTCATGCAGTAGAGATGGGAATGTAAAAACGTTACAGCCACTTTGTAAAACAAACTGACCATTCACTTGTTCCTTCCTTTCTTTCTGGTACATAGGGGTCGAACCCTGGGCGTCACACACACTTTGCAAGTGCTCTACCACTGGGCTGCACCCCCAGCCCCTTTTTTGTTTTTATGAGTCACGGTCTTCTTAAGTTGTGCAGGCTGCCTCTGGCCTAGAACTCTTGATCCTTTTATGTCTACCTGCCAAGTCACTGGGATTACAAGTGTCTGCCACCACACTGGGCAATGGTTTCTTACTTAAACATACATTTACCACTAATCCAGCAACCCTTCCTCTGGTATTGATACAAGAGAAATGAAAACCAACATTCATTTAAAAGAAAAAAAACCAAAACTATACACAAATGCTTATACCAGATTTATTCATAATCACCAAAAATTTGAACTCAAATAGTCCTTTATGGATAAACCATAGTATACCATACAATGGAATACTGTTCAGCAATAGAAAAGCATTACCAATTCATACTTTTTGTGTGAATCTCAGGTATGTCTTTGTGGGCGCGAATGTTTGAGACAGGGTCCTGAGCTGTATTCCACGCTGGCATCGGACTCTTGACCTTTCTGCCTCAGCCTGCCTAGTGCTGGTTTTACAGGCATGTGCTATCAGGCAGAGCTTCAACTGTATCTGGCTAAGTGAAAGAAATCAGACCCAAAAGCCTACCTACTGTATGACAACAAAGAGTCCCAACTAATGATAGTTTGACTTAATGATAATTTGATTTTATGAGGGTGCAGAAATGTTTCACGTTCTGCAGAAACTGTAATTTGAGTTTTGGACTTTGCTGTTTTCCTGAGCTAGTGATGTGGTAGTGACGCTCGTGATGCTGAGCAGCAGCAGCTCCCAGCCAGCCAAGAGACCATGAGGGTAAAGCGACACTAATCTACAGTGTACTGTGTGGCTAGGCTAGGATGCTCCATAGGTTAGGGCAGTCAGTGCCTTTTGTTTGTTTGTTCATTTGTTTCCGGAGACAGATCTCACTATGTAGCCCAGGCTGGCCTTGAACTCATAGGGATCCTCCCACCTCAGCCGCCAATGTGCTGGGATCACAGGCATGCACCACCACACCCAGCTTATTCAAGACATTTGAATGAGGACGGGTTTGTTGGGTTTGTTGGGACGTAAGCCCACTGAGTCAGGAGCATCCCTACAGGGAAAGATCTGTGGTTGCCAGGGTCCAGTGAGGGGAGAGCTGACTACACAAGGGCAGCAAGAGGCATCTTTTGGGTTTTGAATGACGGAGCTTCCCAGTGTCTTGATGGTGATGGTAGTCACACAAGTCTGTGCATTTACTGCCATAACTCAAACAATCCTATACCAAAAAGGATGAATTTTCCCACATGCAATTTAGAAAATTAAAATAAGATTTAAAAGGGACTTTGCTTGTTCCACAGCATGCTGTCTCCTGTCACGCACAGTCAAGGCTAACAGCTCGCTGTGGGCCAAGTCTTTTGGTCAACTCACTTCAGTGAAGCCAGCCAGTCTCAGGGTGCCTCCGGGCCATTCCACCCTACTCTCCAGGGCCCTGCCCTTCACCTTTTCCTTGGCCTAGCCTGGGTGCAACCACCCTTGGTGCCCACAAGCTCTAGCTACAACTGGGCCTTGTCACTACCCAATTATCAGTGACTCCCATGTCACTCCCCCACGTGTCTGACAGCTTGTCATGCTGTGGGGGCCTGTGTGTTGCCGTGATGCTGAAAGCTATGCCACTGGTATTTTAGATACAGCAGGGCCACCCATGGTGGACACATTTCAGCTGAGCTTCCAGACTAACACAATCTAGGGAGAAGGACCTAGTAGCCCACTCCCAAAACAATTAGCCACTGAAAACCCTATAGCAGAGAAGTAGTGCCAGAAAATGAACCCCCCCCCCACCAAGGCTGGGATGCATTCAAGTAACAACTGGGGAGGAGTTGCCTCTTCAAACTAGAGTCAACCTTAATGATGGGAATGGAGTTAAGTCCCTGGGACCTCCATTTGCTGATGTGACACAACTCAAAATAAGAACAAACACAGTGGCTGTGACCATAGGCTCAAACATAAAGACTGTATGCATGGCGCAGTGTTGGGTAGTGTTTCATTCTGTTGTATGTACGTAGGGTCGTCCAACTTGAGGGCACCCAACAATAACCCAAGTGGCTGCCACCCTTGCTCCTTCTAAGTCAACTCCCTCAGCCCTCTGTTTTTTCCTGTCCATGGTGGCATCAGCCACGGAAGCTCAGAAGTCACACTATTTTGCTCACGGCCAGTTGTGCTGTTAACAAGTGGCAGGAGTTGGCCTTGAGCTATCACAACTGCGCAGTCCATCATCACGAGGCCTTTGCAAAGGAGCTCCCTCTGGGTTTCCAGCCTCAGTGTGCCCTGCCTTGGCTTCTCAACACACATTGCCCATCAGATTTCAGGGCCTTCGTTTTGGCTGCCCCCTTTGCCGGGCACATCCCCTCTCCTCCGCCTCCCTGCTCACCTATAAAAAGTCACCCTCCCACAGAACAACAGGCCGCTTGGACCTTTATTACTGCCCTACTCACTCCAAATTCCAATCATTTGCTTTTCACTCATGTCAAGGGTGAAAGCCTTGAGGGCCGAGGCTAAGCCACTGTCACCTAAGGGTCATCAGATAAACTTGGTGCCTGGAAACCCAGACAGTGTCACACAGGAGAGGGAGTCACTAGCTGTCAGACTCTCCCTGGAGGCACGTGTGTCGGGAGTATTTTTTCTCACGTTAAGGAAGGGCAGTCAGTCATTGTCCGGATGCTCATTCTGTTAATACGTTCAGTATCTTACTTTCTCAGGATAACGAAGAAGCACCATCCGCCAAAACTCAGAGTCAACTGCAGGGAGCAAAAAGGGAAACCTCAGGCAAAACGATTCCTGCTCGATTGGAGCCATTTCAGGTAACCAGAGGTACGAGGGAGACGTCTTATTTGGATGCACCGGGGGCTTTTGATTCCATCACTATTTGAAACAATCCTGGTTGTGCCTGCATGACGTCAGCGACAGCATTCAGTACCGTGGCATCGCTATCACACATGCAGG
The DNA here is from genome assembly GCA_007922755.1 of Pedetes capensis. Lineage (NCBI taxonomy): Eukaryota > Metazoa > Chordata > Mammalia > Rodentia > Pedetidae > Pedetes > Pedetes capensis. Next base: position 41,507 of record VMDO01018600.1, read on the forward strand.
GGAGAGAGGTGGGTGTCTTTATATGCGACATAACAACACGCAGAGGTGGGACACCAGCAGGACTAGCTTCCCTGAGGCCCACATGAGGGTCTGTGGGACTTTATAATGGAGTAGGCTCTCTAAATGGCTTGGGCCAGAAGAAAACTGTTACCTTCAGGCTCAACCTTCACACTTCACACATCATCTGACACGGCTCGGGCTCAATCAGTGTTTCTTTTCTCCCTCTCCTCTCTTTTATTTAATTTTTTTTTTTTTTTTTTTTTTTTTT
>VMDO01018601.1:0-41752 GCA_007922755.1 Pedetes capensis
AACAAACAAACTGGAAATGCAAAAGGAGTATATGCAATCTCATTTTTGTGATGACTAATAACCAAAAATCCCTTATTGTTATTGTTAGGTGCCATCGAGTCACGTCCAACTCATAGTGACCTTATGTACAACAAAATGAAATACTCCCTGACATTGTACCATGCCTGGGACTATGTCAGTGCTTCTCTGCTATTCGTAGGGTTTTCAATGCCTGATTGTTTGGGGGATTGTTTCAGGAGTGGGCTATCAGGTCCTTCTCCCACTTTTGCGGTGCTGAGGATCAAAACCAGGGCCCCAGAGCACACAGAGCAAATACTCTACCAACTGAGCTAAAAAGCCCTTAAATTTTATATATATGAGTGTGGTGTGTATGTCTGTGTGTGTGCGCGTGTGTGTGCGCACGCGCGTGTGTAAGCACTATATATTTGCTTATTTTACTTATAAAAGATATATTTATTCATAAATATACGCACAAAAAGATTATGAAAAGAGGGTCAGAAAACTGTTCATTGGAGGTCACTGCAGGATGCAAGGTTTCTTTTTTCTTTTTCTTCTTTTTTTTTGAAATTCCGGGGGTTGAACCCAGGGCCTTGAACACATTTTACAAGTACTCTTCCACTAAGCCACAACCCCACCCCATTTTTTAGTTTTTAGTTGGAGACAGGGACTCACTAAGCTCCGAAGGCTGCCTCTGGCCTTGGACTTATGATCCTGCTGCCTTCCAAGTCTCTGAGATTATGGGTGTGCACCACTGTGCCCTGTGCTATGGTTTCTAAGTGACTCTGGGACATATTACATACAGAGCATAGTGAGCTCTGACACTAGATGGGCTGGATGTGATGTACAGCTCAGTCCTCTTTTAATGGTGGAATTTACTTAGACTCCTTATGCTTCAGTTTCTTCATTGGTAAAATGGATTTATAATACCTAACCCACAGGCTTATTATGAGAATTTAATTAAATATATCAGTATTTAAAGGACCTAGAACAAGGCTTTGTATATGGTAAGCAGTGTGTCTTTATTAACTAAATGCTCACATATTGCATCATCTTGTTGAAATGATAAGGTATTGTTTATATAATCAGAAAAATTTTAAAGGACAGACCAAGATATTGCTATAGTAGAATTTCCTCTGATAAAATAAAACAAACAAACATACAAACAAAAAACCACCATACAATTATAAAAATGTCTTCCCTTCACTTTATGTAAAGTCTGAGTGAAGCCAAACCAAACCAAACTAAACCATAAGTTCTCTTTCTGGGAGGAAAGTAAGGGAGGATAGAAGATAAGGAGGATGGGGGACAAGACAAGAATAGGAGAAGGAAGGAAATGAGAAATGGAATGGATGATCCCTGACTTGCAATGGTTTAATTTCAATATTGTGAAAATTGTCAGAACCAAAATGGAGTCACTTGGGTCAAACCTTAACAAAAAACTAAAATAAAGCCACAAGGCTATGAAGGAGGGCCTCTCATGTATCATTTCTAATAACAAGAATTATCCTAGGAGAGTTAGCCAGAATCACAACTTTTCACGAAGACCACTGCAATGTTATACATAAAATACTTCTGCAAGGACATCTGCTCTCAAAACTGTCCAAACTTGGACTGAAGCCATTTTTATTACAGATCTTTGTAGTCAAAGATAATTGTTTCAAAAGAATTTATTCACTCTCCATCCTTTGCTTTTAAAAACCCTTGTCTTCCTTTGCCTCCCTGAAAACAGCCATAATTTACTGTGGAATGCATAGTCCTATTGCAATGCTTGGCTATTTCCAATTAAACTCATTATCTTGGGAGCATCTCTCTCTGCTTGCTATTTAGATTGACACGATGGTGCCAACATAGTACACACTGAATAGAAATTACATACATACACATATATATGTGTATATATATATACACACACAGACACACACAGACAGACAGAAGACAGACAGACAGACACACACACATATAGATATCGCTCTCTCCCCTCATGGTAATGTGGCTGACTGAGGGCTCTGGCTCCTGTTGGGTGCAGCAAGAGAATGAGTGTCATTCCACGTGTGTGTGTGTGTGTGTGTGTGTGTGTGTGTGTGTGTGTGTGTAAAGTCTGAGTGAAGCCAAACCAAACCAAACTAAACCATAAATTCTCTTTTTGGGAAGAAAGTAAGGGAGGATAGAAGATAAGGAGGATGGGGGATAAGACAAGAATAGGATATGTATATATATATATATTCATTCATTTATTATACCCTGTACTGTTTTGCCAGCTCTTTCTGTATACAGTTATTCAATAAATTGCATGAGGTTTTCAACATTTTATAAAATAGGCTTTGTGTTAGGTAATTTTGCCCAATGGTAGGCTAATGTAAGTGTTCTGAGCATGTTTAAGATAGGTGAGGCAGATCTGTGAGGTTTGATAGATTAGATGCATTAGCTGCATTTTTTGCTTAAGGCATTTTCAGTGTATGATGAGTTAATCAGCATGTAACCCCACTGTAAATTGAGGAACATGTGTATGTATCCTTCTATGGAAAAGTGTCCAAAGAACATTAAGTGGAAAGTGCCAGATGTAAAGAAGGGCAAACAGTATGAGTCTTTGTGTAAGTCAAAGTTAAGGTAATATGCACTAGGTGTGTGCTACTATATGTATAAAATACTTTCTGAAAGGAAATTGTAATGGATCTTGATAGTGCATTTTGAGCAGCACTGATCCAACCATGTGAAATCAAAAATTCAGAACTTTTGGGGTACTAACATGATGCCACATGTGGAAGATTCCATACTTGACCTCATGTGACAAATTGCAGTCAAAACACAGACCTATTAAAAGTATTGTGTATAAGCACCTGCAGCCTTAGTGTATAAGGTACACAAGAAACAAATTAATTTCATGTGGAAACTTTGGGCTCACTGGCAAATATCTCATTATATATGGGAAACCACTCCAAAGCCTGAAATAGAATCTAATATTAGAAACATCTAATATTAGTTCTGAGCACTTTGGATAAGGGCTACTCACTATGTAATTACTTTCAATAACTTTAGAGAGATGAAAATGAACACAAAGTTCTCATTTTCTCTATTATTCTCTAATATTTGTTGTAATCACATGTATTCTTTCTTTCTTTCTTTCTTTCTTTTTTTTTTTTTTGTGTGTGGTACTGGGGATTGATCCCCGGGGGCCTCACGCCTGCATGCTTTGCAAGTGCTGGACCACTGAGCTGCACCCCCAGCCCTTTTATTTTTTTCCTTACTTCCTGAGACAGGGTCTCGCTAAGTTACATAGACTTCCTCTCGTCTCAAACTTGCAATCCTCCTGGCTCCACCACCCAAGCCGCTGGGATTACAGACGTGCGCCACCACGCCCAGTTTATTATTTCATTTTTTAAATGCCCTTGGGAATTAGTGTGATAAGATTATGAGACACTCTGTAACTTTATTTTTCCTTATTAACTATAACTGTTGGGTTTTGTTTTTGGTAACTGCTTTATTGAGACATAATTCGCATACTATGCAACTCATCCATTGAAAGTGTAGAAATTAATGTCTTTTAGGATACTCACAAAGTTATGCAACTATTACTACTATTAATGCTAGAGTATTTCCCTTACCTTAAAAAGGAAACCTTTATACTCTTTAGCCATCACCTATTTATCCTCCTCTCTCCTCTTCCTGCAGTCCTAGGCAACCACTTATGGACTTCTGAAATATCTCTGAAAATGTACCTATTGTGGATATTTCATATAAATGGAATAACAGTATGTGGCCTTTTGTTTCTGGCTCCCTTCACTTAGATAATGTTTTCAAGATTCATTCTGGTTACATGAATTCAGCATTTTTTGGCTGAAAAATATTCCATTGCATGTATATATTACATTTTATTTACCCATTTATCAGTAGATAAACATTTGGATTATTTTTAGGCTTTTATGAATAAAATTGTTATGAACATTTCTGTACAAGTTTTGTTGTGGGCATATGTGTTCATCTTTCTTGGGTATATACCTAGAAATAAAATTACTGAATTATATGGTATCTCTATGTTTAACTTTTTGAGAAACTGTCAGTCTATTTTCCAAAGTGGTTGACACATTTTAAATTCCTATCAGCAGTGTATGAGGGTTCTACTTTTTCCACATCCTTTCCAACACTTGTTATTTGGCTTTTTAATTATTGTTGTTGTTGTTAGGTGCCGTCGAGTAGGTATCCAACTCATAGCGACCCTCTGTACAACAGGGGAAACACTATTGTCAGTGCTTCTCTGCTGCTCATAGGGTTTTCAATGGCAGATTGATTTTTGGGAGGAGGTTGCCAGGTCCTTCTCCCAATTTTAATTATAGCCATCTTAAATATAGATAGGTGCCGTCAAGTCATGTCCAACTCATAGCGACCCTCGTAGGGTTTTCAATGGCAGATTGTTTTCGGGATTGCCAGGTCCCTCTCCCATTTTTGCGGTGTTGGGAATTGAACTCGGGACCTCAGAGACTGCAGTGCAATGCTCTACCAACTGAGCTAAATCCCAGCCCTATAGCCATCTTGTTGTTGTTGTTGTTGTTAGGTGCCTTCGAATCAGTATCCAACTCATAGCGACCCTCATAGGGTTTTCAATGGCTGATTGTTTCGGGATTGCCTTGGGAGTGGATTGCCAGGTCCTTCTCCCCTTTCTGTGGTGCTGGGAATTGAACTCAGGACCTCAGAGACTACAGTGCAGCGCTCTACCAACTGAGCTAAATCCCAGCCCATAGCCATTTTAGTGAGTGTGAAAATGTTCTTTAAAAAAGGAAATAAAAGCTGGGCACGGTGGCACACACCTGTAATCCCAGCCCCTCGGGAGACAGAGGTGGGAGGATTGCAAGTTCGAGACCAGAGGCAGTCTGCATAAGTTAGTGAGACTCTGTCTCAAAAAAGGTTAAAAAAAAATGGACTGGGGTGCAGCTCAGTGGTCCAGCACTTGCAGAGCATGCAAGCGTGAGGACTTAGGTTCAACCTCCAAGTACAAAAAAAAAAAAAAAAAGGAAATAAAATGAATTCCAAGTTAAAAGAGTGAATTAAGGCTTGATGATACATTTTTCTTTTTTCCCAATTGGTAACAGAGTAAGCAAAAATAGTTAAAATCAGAAAAATTGCTTATCATAATAAACAAGGAAAGGACCCTAAACTAATTCGATAAACTTCAAAACATAATGTTCAAATAAAGAAAGAAAAGATTCTGGAGATAATCAGGCTGGACTTTAATTCTGCCTCTGTTCTCACCTATATTATTTCATATTGGTAAATCAACAAAATCCTGTGAGATTTAACCGATGTTCTCCACTCTAAAGAGAAGCTACCTGATTAGATATCCATATATTTGCTTTCTTTTGACTTTTCACAAAGATTTCTCTTGTTACCTCAGTTGTTACCACTTGGTCCAAGACACCAGTATGAATTCCTGGATCACTACAATGACTCCCCATTGACCCATCTGTTTATACCAGTGGGCTACTTCCCTCCCCAGTCAATGAGTGCCTTAAGGGATCATTCTAAAATCAAGTCAGATAACATCACTAGTCTGCTCAGGAAGGGCCTAATTCAACTCCTGGGTAGACATCCAACTGAGCTCATGCATGTCACAGACCTACAAGAGTGCTAGTGGCAGCTTTCATAATAGTCCCAAGGAGAAATAACTGAAATGTTCATCAATGGAAAATTCAGGTGAAAAATTATCATAGCTTCATACAATATTCATATAGCAATGAAAAAGAATGAACTATTATTCTACATAACATTTAGGTGAACTTCACAGGAATAATACTGCATGGAAGAAGCCAGGCACAAAAAATACAGTTCCATTTATAGTAAGTTTGAAAATAGAAAAAAAAAATCTTTGAACCTAATAGAATGGTAGCTTCCTTTGGGAGGCTATTGATGGGGCTGGGGGATAATGGGAAGGGTTCTGGGGTGCTGCTGGTATTTAGTAACTATGTGTGGTGATTATATGTTTGTTTATATTGGTAAGTATCCATTAAGCTGTGGACTTAAGATATGTGGATTTTATGTATGAATGTTATAACTCAAGATAAAAAGCAAAAAAAAAAAAAAAAAAAAAACAAGTAGAGAGAAAAAGAGAGGGAATAGAAAGGGATGGAGAGAGGAAGGAAAAGTGGAGCAAAAATAGTTAAAAGGAGAAAACTTTCCTATAATAATAAATGAAAAAGGACCCTAAACTAATTCAGTGCCTGCAGCCATAGCATTGTGGTGTCCTATTCCGTCAGATCTCAGAAGCTAAGCAGGTTTGGACCTGGTTAGTACTTGAATGGGAGACAACCTGGCAACTCCAGGTTCTATAGGCTTGGGAGAAGGACCTGGCAACCCACTCCTAAGAAACAATCAGCCATTGAAAACCCTATGAATAGCAGAGAAGCACTGACAAGAGTATTTCTTCTGTTGTATGCAGGGTCGCTACAAGTTGGACGCCAACTCAAGGGCACCTAACAACAACAGCAAACTAACTTAATAAATTTCAAAACTAACATTCAAGGAAAGGAAAAAAAAAAAGATTCTGGTGCTCCTAAGACTGGGTTTTAACTCTGCCTTTGTTCGCATTTCATTCACAGTTTTTTTTTTTCTTTTTCCTTTTTCTTTGAGACAGGGCCTCACTAAATTAAACAGACTGCCTCTGTTCTCCAACTTGGGATCCTCCTGCCTCCGCCTCCCCAGTCACAGGGATTATAGACGTGCACCACCGCGCTTGGCCCTATTTCTTTCACAGTAAAAGTACCAGTTCTTACAGTGGCCTAAAAGCCCTACTGATCTGTCCCTGCTCCCTGTCTTCATCCCTCTCTTTCTATCCCCCACCCTGGCTGTTCCACTCATGACTCAGCTGCTCCAGGTTGTGCCTGGGTTGACTCACTGGGTTTGGAGACATTTTTCCTATTCTGGGGCCTTCCTAAACCCCCTTCCTCCTGCTAGGAATCCTTTCTCTCTTCTCATTCACTGGGCTCCTTCTTCGCTCCAGTTCCATCTGCTTACTGACACTCACCGCCTACCCAGTTTAAATTGATGACCTCCCTGTCTCTCTCTCTCCAGCATTTCCAATCTCTATTTTCTCTCAGGAAACCACACACTTGTCACCTTCCTATAGTGCTCCCTGATGCTCCCACATGCTGTCTGCCTCCTCAGCTAAGACTTAAGGCACAAAGACAGGGATTGTCATAGGCTTTTGTCAAGGATGGGTCCCAAGTGCTTAGATAATGCCTGATACATAGTAGACAATGAAAAAATATTTGTTAAGTGAATGAGTAAATGAGTGGAGAATCTAGACATTTAAACAAAGATTTCACACAGCCCCTTTAAGCTTTCTCCACCCCCTGACACTTCTTCCAGGTTTAAAAAAGCAAATAGAACATGGAGTTCTCCACTCTCCAGTTGGACTTGGGAGAAAAAGAATAAGCTGGGCCTAGATACCATGGGAAGAATCTCAAGAAATCACTTACATTAAATCAGAGCAAAGACCATGTCAAGGAAGTGACTTTTTGTTATTGTTGAGCGACCTTATGTACAACAGAAGGAAACACTACCCAACATTGTGCCATGCACATGATCTTTTTGTGTTCGAGACTATTGTTGCAGACAGTGTGTTTCTTCTCATTTTGAGTCATGCCACATCAGGAAATAGAGGTCCCAGGGGCTTTATTCCATTCCTGTCATTAAGGTTGACTTTTCTTTGAGGAGGCAGTTCTTCCCCAGTTGTCTCTTGAATGCCTTCCAGCTTGAGGGTCTCAATTTCTGGCACTATATTTGACAATGCTCGGCTACTCATAGGATTTTCAATGGCTATTTCAGGAGTGGCCTGGCAGGTCCTACTCCTTAGTCTGTCTTAATCTGGAAGCTCAACTGAAACCTGTTCACCATGGGTGGTCCTGTTGTTATCTGAAATACCAGTGATGCCTTCAGCATCACAGCAACATGCAACCCCTCACAGCAGGAAAAGCTGAGAGACATGTTGGGGGAAAGAAGGGGCAGGGAAGCATAAGTAACATGAAATGAAGCAGGACAGAGATCTGTAAGTATAGAAAAAATTAAAGCTAGAAGTCTTCCATGCAAAAGACAAACTGAGCATAAGATAAATAAAAACACAACCCAAAGGACTGCCGGGAATTCTTCAGAGTTGCTCTTTGCTGTGAATGATACAAAAACATGAGTTTGATAAAACAAGAATTTGTGCTTCTGGAAATGATGGGATATTTTGTATTAGATCAAACATCCTGATGAGAATACATAGCAAACTGAACAGACTTCAACATGTATGTTAATGCACACACACGCACACCCCATCTGAAGACATCAGAGGGCCACGAAGGGACTGAGCACTTGAAGACATAAAATTCCACACATTAGCAAAAAGTGTAGTTGAGACTGATATTTGGTGCAATTATTTCCCCTCTAGGCTTTTGATGATTGAAGAAGAGCCATAAGGTTAAAAGGTTAAGGATAAGATTGAAACTTGGGGAGAACAAAGCTGAGCAGAATCTAGAAATCTTATGGGTTTGGGATATAGCAATAGGAGTGCAGCCCCACACAGGGTGAAGAGACCTAGTAAACACTTTGGTCATACAAAAAACAGACACTCCAAATGAGGAGGAATCATAAATTACTAAGCCTTCAGAAAAGAAAAAGTCTTGAATGCACTTAATTTCTGTTGGAATGAAGGCAATCCTCATTCCTTTAAGTGCTCACCAAAAGCAGAAGTAAACCCTATTTGGAGCAAGATATCATTGCTGAAAGCCTCAATTTATCTTGACAATATATCATATATGATGTCTAATATTAAATAAAAAGTAACCTGGTATGCAAAAAAATAAAAAGAAAGGAAGAAAGGGTGAAAAAAAGGAAGAAAGGGAAGAAGGAAGGAAAGAGAAAAAAAAAGAAAAAATGTTTGGGCAAGAGATCTAGATATTAGAATTATTAGAACATTAAAATGATTGTGATTAATTTACTCCAGCAATTAAATTTTAAGCTAGTAAATTTTAACACAGACTGGATATTACAAAGAGTATCAAATGGGAATTCTAGAACTGGAAGATAAAGCAAATAAAATTAAGAATTTAAAGTTTGGAGGTATTCCATTACATTGCTGAAGTTGTGAAACTTCTTTGTTTCTGCCTAAATAATATAGTAAACTAAACAAATAAACAAAATCTTCCTTTTTTTAAATGACATTGAAAAGTGGTGGACATGGTGAGGTTTGAATGATGTGCACTGCAGGAGAGGGCAAGCCCTTATGGATGAGGAAAGACTGGCAGCCATTGCCACATGTGGGGATAGACGTGCTGGCTGGTGGTATGGATGTATCACTCAAAATCCCCTTCCAGGAATGACCTGTTAGCTCTGCTGTTGGGAATCCTATCAGAAGACAGATTTTGACTAATAACCTTCAGGGATTTCTTTCACTACAGAAAGCCAGCTTGCTCAAAATCATGCCCTCCTGGGGATGGCCCCTATGCAATAACTGGTTGAAATATTTTGGCCTACTTTGGAAATACTGTGACTGGCCATTTTATTCCAGAATTTTTTTTTCAGTACTATGGGGGTTGAACTCAGAGCCTCATGCATCTACTACCCCAACCCCTTTTCTATTTTTTATTTTGAGGTGGGGTCTCACTAAGTTGCTCAGGCTGCCTCTGGTTTAGATCCTCCTGCCTCTGCCTCCTGACTTGCTGGGATTACAGGAGGGAGCCACAGCACCTAGTTATTCCAGAGCTTCTTGTGAGGTTGGATGAAACTACTGGGCCTGTGTGTAGGCTGACTTCTCTCTCTGTCTGGATATGCTTCTTTCCTCCCCTTCCAACAGCTGCTGATTCCTAATGAACACCACCTGCCCCATCTACTGGGCCCGCATTGCAGAGCTGACTACCTGGAGACCTCTCCCTGTGGCAGATCATGCCTGGGGTATACACAACAGTAAACATTCTGGGGGCTCTGATTACCCTTAGCCTGCCTGCCCCAGAGGACTTTGTCACTGGTTAGAAGTGGGGCACAGACAACTTGTGGCATAGTGACAATCCACTTTCACTGGTGATGAATACAGCCCTAATTTGGAAAACTCACCAGTCAACCTTTGAAAGTGGGGTAAATAGTAACTAAAAAGTTGAGAGAATTGGTTCCTATTGCTAAACTCATGACATTTTAAAAAAAGGTAAGGAAAGACTAACAGCATTAACTGGCAGTTGAAAGACTAAGATGAAAATCAGAGAGCATTCTCGGTGGAAAGGAAGATTGCTTAGTGAAGCGTCCTGCAGAGGGCAGGGGAGAAAGCGAAAGATGAGGCCCCGGACTTAAACACCAGAGGAGCAGAGCTCCTGGCTAAACTCCAGCCATACTGAGTGCTGGTTGGAGGAAAACGCAGCACTGATGCATGCGAATTCTGGGCTTTCAGAAGAGGCCCATCTTCCCTAGCAAGACAGAGCACATCCCTTCCCTTGAAGATAATCCAAAGGCCTCTCTCCAGGAGGCAGGGAGGTTCTGAGGGTCTGTCCCCTGTGTCTTTCTGCATTATAGCCTTGTGATGAGGGAGAAGTTACAGGATGTCTCAGCCAGGGCCATGCAGGACCTGGGAAGGCAGGGAAAGGCCTATGCTTCAAAGGCACTACAAGTCCCCGATAGCATGGACCGGCAGGACCCCTTGTGCTAGGCTCTGAGCATGTTTGCTCAGGAGGCAGAAACAGAAGATTGGATAAGGGAGAGTTTGTAAGTTAGTTGTATTCTTCAAGGCGCAGGCTTTAACAGCTTGGCAAGGACATACCCTGGTGAGTGGGAGGGCTCCTGGGAGCACAGCTTAGTGAGAAAAAATGCTACAGAATGCTGCGGCAGACAGTGGAGGAAGGGTTTAAAGGACTCAATTCTGGACTGCATGGTTGACTGGATATACCACGTAAGGCCAGAGAACTCAACAGTCTTGCTCAGTGGGAAGGTCTGGAAATCCAACATTCACCTGTCACTAAGGAACTTAGTGGTGTTCCTTCTCTGCAGACATAGCTGATGGAATGGCACTGTGGGAATAAGCCACTAGTGGGGACAACATGCACTAAAGTCAAAGCCTGGTGGTTTTATTGCCATAATGAAGTCAGGGCTCCAACCAAATACAGAGAAGTGGACCTGAGCAGCACACGGTGGACTGTGATGGATAAGGGGAGGTCGTGGCCACATTCCCTTGCAAAGGAGGACCATTGGCCTCGCTCTGTGAGTGCCACTGGCCCTTAGGGTTGACTCAGCTGCAGAAGGCTGCCTTGGCCTTCCAAGGGCAGCCCACATTTTGCAATCAACTTGAGCCCATTGTGCAAATCAAGAATACACATGTCTGAGCATTTTTGTACAATGTGAAAGAAACGGGATGGGTAATTTCAGTTCCAGAGCTTTCTATGTGGCTCGCTGAGGCAGTTGGGCCTCAGTCTCTCTCTCTGCTTGATCCTCTTTCTACCTTCTGGTGATGGGTTGAATGGTGTCCCCTTCCCTTCAAAGAAGATAATGTTCACTGTGCCATCCTGGAACTTGTGAATCCTAATTTATTTAGACAAAGGGTGTTTACAGATGTAATGGGGTTGAGGATTCTAGGTGAAATTGTCCTAAGTATTATTATTATTATTATTATTATTATTACTACTACTACTACTATTATTATTATTACTATTATTATTTTATTATTGTTAGATGCTGTTGCGTTGGGTCCAATTCTTAACCACCATATGTACAACAAAATGAAACACTACCCAACACTGTGCCATGCATACAATCTCTTTATGTTTGAGCCCATTGTTGCAGGCACTGTGCTTCTTCTCATTTTAAGCTGTGCCACATCAGCAAAGGGAGGTCCTATGGGCTTTACTCCATTTCTGTCATTAAGGTTGACTCTTCTTTGAGGGAGCAACACTCCCCGAGTCATGTTTTGAATGTCTTCCAGCCTGAGGAGCTCATTTTCTGACACCATATTTGATAGCACTTATCTGCTATTCAGAGGGTTTTCAATGGCTAATTATTTCTGGAATGGGCTTGATAGGTCCTTCTTCCTAGACTGTCTTAGTCTGGAAGCTCAGCTGAAATCTGTCCACCATGGGTGGCCCGCCTGGTATCTGAAATACTGGTGGCCTGGCTTTCAGCATCACAACCACACACAAGCCCCCACAGCTCGACAAGCTGACAGACGTGTGGGGGAAATTATTTGAGTGGGCCCTAAATCCAGTGCTATGTCCTGCTAAAAGTCACATAGAGGAAAGGCACACAGGGAAATAGGGGAGACGAAGGACCTGTGAGGATGTAGAAATTAAGAGTGAGCAGCCACAGACCAGGGAATACAACAACCTCTAGAGGCTGAGAGAACCAAGGCACGGAATGTCCCTTACAGCCTTTGGAGGGAGCTCAGCCCTTCCTGCACCTCAATTTTGGCTTCCAGATCCATGAGAGAATAAACTTTTGTTGTTTAAAGCCACCTGGTCTTTGGTGCTTTGTTAGGGCAGTCCCACAACACTAATGTGACTCTTTACACAGGTGCTGCCCCACAGCATGCTTCCTGTGACTATCATGATTCCAGGCTTTGCCTCAGACCCTGCCTCCCAGGGAACCCAGCCTAAAACCTGAGTAGTGAAGTAGGCCTGCCATAGCCAAAGAGTTTTCCACATGAAGAAGCCAGGTGAATCTTTAATATGGGCTGCAAGATAGCCTAGAACCTGGAAAAGACTTTAAGAAGGAGAATAATGGTCCCTCAATGTCCAAATCCATACAACTTGTCAATATATTAAGTTACATTACAAAGAGGAATTAAGATATAGATGGAATTAAGGCTTTCCATTGGCTGACCTTAAAATGGGGAGATTATCCTAGTTGGCTCAATGTAATCACAAGAGTCTTTCAAATAAGAAGAGGGAATTAGAAGAAAGAAGATGGCAATGTGAGGTCACACACTGTTGGAGTTTTCTATATATTCTGGACATTAATCCCATACCAGATATATGATATGCAAGTATTTTTCTGATTCTATGCCTTTCCATTCTGTTCACAGCATCCTTTGATGCACAAATGGATTTATACTTACATAATCCTAATTTTCTTTTGTTGTCTGTGGTTTGGTGTCACAACTCCCAAATCATTGCCAAATCCAGTGCCATGAAACTTTCCCTGTACATGTTCTTCCAAGAGTTTAATAGGTTTTAGGGCTTGTGTTTATGTCTTTGATCCTCTTTGACTTAAGATCTGCATATGACATAAAGTTAGGGTCCAACTCCATTTACTTCCATGTTCATATTCAGTTTTCCCATCACTCTTTGTTGAAAAGACTGTCATTGAATGGGATTGAATGGTCTTGGAACTCTTGTTGAGGATCAATTGACCACATAGGTGAGGGTTTATTTCTGAACTATTTGTTCTATTCTATTGACTTCTGTGTCTTTATTCTAAGACTCCAAATAAGTTTTGAGCACAGTACTTTGACTTCAGTCTAAAGAAAAAAAATCTCAAACTATTCTTCATAGGCTTGTTTGTCATGGTCTGAATATTTTGAAACTATTTTGTGGGTATTATCGACTTGAGCAAATGAGTGAATTTAGCAAGATTCTGGTAGCCAGAGTAATATGGGAGACAGGAACTATAAACATGGGATTGGAGGGCAGCAAGAACCTTGGATGGATTCCAATTAGGCCTCAGTATGAATATATCCCTCACATAGTCCCACTGGAAGACATAGAAGTGATGGAACTCAATAGCAGTGAGTACACAGAGCCCAGATCATGGGTTTTAAGTACTGTTCTGTACCAGGGGGAATGAGGGCCTATGAAGAAATGGCTCATTCAAAGGCTGGAGTAGGGAAAATACAAGATGAGCCTGAGACATCTAATTGTGCTAGAAAAGAAGGAAGAACTAAAGAAGAACAATTACAGATTCAATAAATTAAGAAGCTATTCTGTGGTGGCAGTCCTTTGGAGTTTACACTGGACCTGCAGTTCTGGTTTCTCTCTCTCGGCTCTCTGTTCCTGATTGTCAAGATGTGAGATTCTCTGTTATGCGCCCCATCATGCTTGCCCTGCCGCCATGCCTCCTGCCATTAGGGACTGAAATCTTCTCACCATGAGCCCCTAATAAATCTTCTCTTTCACAAAAAAGAGAAGCTATGTCTCCATGCTCATAATAAATAGATAATAAATTAAAGAAATTGGAAAGAGAGAATTCTTTTATACAGTAGAATGCTAACTAATCAATACAGTGTTGTTGTTGTTAGGTGCCGTCGAGTCGGTATCCGATTCATAGCGACCCTCTGTACAACAGGGGAAACACTATTGTCAGTGCTTCTCTGATGTGCATAGGGTTTTCAATGGCAGATTGATTTTTGGGAGGGGGTTTGCCAGGTCCTTCTCCCAGCCTACAGCTTCTGGTGTTCCCAGGTGGTCTCCCATCCAGGTACCAACAAGGCCCGACCCTGCTTAGCTTCCGAGATCTGACTGGATCGGATGCCACAGGGCTACAGCTGCAGGCTAATCGATACAGTGGCACTGAAGGAATTAGAAAGCCACCATTTGAAAGCTATCATAGTCCTTGGGAGTGGTGGCGCACACCTGTCATCCAAGCGATTCCTGAGGCAGAGGCAGGAAGATCACAAGTTTGAGTCCAGGGGCAGCCTGCATAACTTAGCAAGACACTAACTCCAGAGAAAAAAAAAAGAAAATGGGCTGAAGTGTAGCTCAGTGGTAGAGTGCTTGTGAAATCTGCACCAGGCTCTGGCTTTAGCACCCCAGTACTGCTGAATAAACAAACAAACAAACAAATAAATGAAAAGCAATCATAGTAAAAATAGACTTAGGCAAATCATCACGCTTGCTTTATCATGGCAGAGAGTGTTTGACCAGGAACAGGGTAATTATATAGCTTAAAATATCTCCCCACAAGTTTCTTATTTATTATAAATAGAAGATGGTAGCTATACAGTGAAGAAATGCTGCAATACAAATGAATATAATTAACTTCACTGGGTAGGAAGAGTGGCCCAAGTTCAAATGTAAAACCTGGGCTATGAGAGTATGGCCATATTAATATTAAGATACCTTCAGAAACATCTCAGTGTAGGTAGAGGGCATGAAAATGTGGGAGGGATGAGACAGCAGATAGCATTTGGAGAGAAAGGATTACCCATGCGCACTGCATGCCAGGAGCTCTCCATCTGGTCCACAGAGGGGTTGGGAGAGCACCCTAATCAGGTGGCCCTGCAACAGTATGCAGGAGCCTCAACCTACTACATCCTCAGGATATGCTCTGGCAGGAAGTGGCCGCCTGACCCATGCTTGTGCCCTTCCTTGGACCACATGCCTCTGGTGACTGGTGGCCCCCATGCACAGGCCCAGCTGGGGACTCCAAGGTTAGTGCTCAGGAAAGCTCCCACCAAGCAGGCCTAGCCTTTGTCAGACTGCCTGTCACCTGCACTTCCTCTGCCAAGCCTTCTTTCTCCTTTTACCTTTCATAGTCTCATTGATCTCTCAGCATTTTATACCCTAGACTCCAACCCAGCCTCTGCTTCCAGAAATCTCAACCTGTGACAGCCTCACTCTAAAGCTACTGCTTTTTCCACTCAATTAAGAAGGAAAACCAGGGCAAAGCACACACTTACAAAAACCACATTGTTTCAAAAGAAAGCAACAGATGAATACCGGCTGCTGTAGCTAAGAAGATCTTGTTTTGGAAGTCTGTTAGTAATCTGAGGGAAAATTTTCTGAGATTCGCTGTTTTGAGAAAAACAGGTTGGATTCTGTCCTAGTTTGCTAGGGCTGCCATATGGAGGTACCACAAACTGGGTGGCTTACAGCAGCAGACTAGTATCATTCTATAGTTCTGGAGGCCAGAAGTACAAGATCAAGTGTCAGCAGGACAGCTCAGGTTCAGCTTCTGTGGTAGTTGGCAATCCTCAGAGTCCTTCAGGAAGCTGCTTCCTAACTCCCGTCTCCCCATTTGTAGGATGCAGCCTCTCTCCTGTCTGTCTTCTCATGGGCTTCTCCTGTGTGTGTGCATCTGTTCTCATGTCTCCATCAATCCTGTTGGGTGAAGGACCCAACCACTCCAGCATGACCTCATCTTAACTAACATCTTACTTACATTTGTAAAGATCCTATTTCCAAATTCGGTCACATTCCACAATACCAAGGGGTAGGAATTCCATCTAACTTTAGGGGTAGAAATCCTTCCACAACAAACTACTGTAGAAGAGCCACTGAAGCCTCTTGAAGCCTAAGCTGTAGTGTTGACCCATGGCAGTAATACCGAGGAGGGAAACAGCCTCCCTACGCAAGTCCTTTGACCTCCATGGAGCTGACTGCAAGCAGCAGAAGGTTGAGGGGCTTTAAAAAAGGCTGGTGCAGGAAGTGAGGAGAGCACAGTAATTAGCCCAGCCTTCCCTCACAATCACCTTTAACTTGACAAGGGTCTGCAGGGAGCTGGCCTCATTACTTGAGGAATTTGGCTGAAGTGAGGGCTCTGAGTGGTGGGACCTTGCAGTGAAGAGCCAGGCCTCGAACATGCAATGGTAACAATTCCATGAACAGCTTTAGAAGATTTTGACTTAGATAAGGGTTGGGGAAGAAGTCAGCATATGAGGGGCAGACACATCCACGCAAAGTTGGTATGTTGTTGTTAGGTGCCCCTCAGTTGGGTCCCGACTCATAGTGATCTTATTTACAGCAGAATGAAACACTACCTGACACTGTGCCATGCATGTGATCCTTTTTTTTTTTTTTTAAATGTTTGGGCCCATTGTTGAGGCCACTCTGTTTCTTCTCATTGTGAGATGTGCCACATCAGCAAATGGAGGTTTCAGTGGCTTTACTCTATTCCCTTCATTAAGGTCAACTCTTCTTTGAAGAAGCAACTCTTCTATAGTCATTTCTAGAATGCCTTCTAGCCTGGGGGGGGGTCCTCAATTTCTGGCATTATATTTAACAGTGCTTCCCTGCCATTCATAGTGTTTTCAACGGCTAATTGTTTTGGGAGTGGGCTGGTGGGTTCTTCTCCTTACTCTGTCTTAGTCTAGAAGCTCAGCTGAAACCTGTCCACTATGGGTGGCCCTACTGCTATCTGAAATATTAGTGGCATAGCTTTCCGCATCACAGCAACACATAAGCCCTCACAGCACAAAAAGCTGACTGACACATAGGGGATGGATAACTATAAAATATATACACTAATAAATTTAATGAAAAATAGCTTCCTTGAACCAAAGAAGTCTTTGTCAATATAGATCATCCCTGTCTTACAAAGGCTTGACTTACAATTTTTGATCGCAGGGTGGTGTGAACATAATATGCACTTAGTATAAACTGTAGTTTCAGTTTTGAGTTTGGATCTTTTCTCAGGCTAATGATGTGTATCGTCTGCAGCCATAGCATCCTAGCATCCCATCCTGCCTGATCTTGGAAGCCAAGCAGTTTTGACCTGGTTAGTCCTTGGATGGGAGACTGCCTCTGAATACCAGGTGCTGCAGGCTAGGGAGAAGGACCTGGCAACCCACTCCTGAAACAATCTGCCATTAAAAACCCTGAGGGTTTCTGTGAGTTGTACACCACTTGACAGCACCTAAAAGCAACAACAATGATGTGAAGTATGATTGTCTCTGAAGATGCTGGATGGTAGGAGGGAGGGGTAGCTCCCATAGGACTCGCCATCACAAGGGGAAAACAACCAACATTCTACAGTGTACTGTGTTGCTAAATTGTAATGTTTGGTAGCTTAGGTAGATAAAGTGCATTTTTGACTAATTGTATTTTCAACTTTGCTGTTATTGTTGTTAGGTGCCTTTGAGTCAGCATCGACTCATAGCGACCCTGCGTACAACAGGTAAAACACTATTGTCAGTGCTTCTCTGCTGTTCATAGGGTTTTCAATGGCAGATTGATTTTTGGGAGGGGGTTGCCAGGTCCTTCTCCCAAGCCTACAGTATCTGGTGTTCCCAGACGGTCTCCCATCCAAGTACTAACCAGGCCTGACCCTGATTAGCTTTCGAGATCTGACGGGATCGGATGCCACAGGGCTATTTTCAATTTTTGAAGGGTTTAATCAGGATGCATCTCCATGGTAAGTTGCGGAGCATCTGCATATGCAAAATTAAGTATTTGTTAAGGTTTTTTGAAGTAGATCACTGTTACACAGCCAGGGTTTGTCCAAGCTGGAAAATTATTCCTAATAAAATAGTGAAACTGTAAAAGCAATTAAGAAGGTGTTCTCAGTAATGCAAATGTGCTGACTCCCACATTGAACATGGAATTTTTAGAGCTTGTGGATAGAAAATAGCATAAAATATTTGCAGGAATTTGTCTTTTTTTTTTTCAGAAAGAGTTGTGGTTAATTAGAATTTCTATGTTGTTTTACTCCTTGTCCTCTCAGTTGATTTATAAGCCATTAAGTGATGTTTGAGTAATTTTTTGGGGTAGAGACATTGTTTTGCATCTATTTTGCATAAAAGTATCAAACATATTATTGACACACATTCAAGTTTCTAGGCAATTTAATACAGTGTCATTGTTTTCTTTAGTGGCCAGTGGCTCTGTGTTGTATAAAGCTCTTGCCTTCTATTTAGCATTTCGGAATATGTTGTTGTTGTTGTTTGGTGCTATCCAGTTGGGTCCAATTAGTCACGCATTATTAATATAGCTAGGAAGTTGTTATTTTTAGACTTGGTTAAATTAAGAAAGGAAAAGGTGGTCATACAGGCAAAATTTAGTAAAAATATCTGTGTAACCAAATTATAGCTAGTTGACCTAAATTGAGGAGTTAATTGTGAGCTGATGCTTGATTATTGACACCTGAAATGAAGAAGATAATCAAAAGAGTTTTTCTTTACAGAGCATTCTAATTTTACTACCATTTCATTTAACATTTGTGGGACAAAATAAAATTTCATTTGAGTTTTCAAACAAAGAAGTAAGTATGAGAAGAATCATAATTTGGTTGAGACCAAAATTCCATTTAAGCTCAACCAAACGTTTAAATTTACTATTTCTAAAATAACAAAAAACTTGGTGATTGGAAAGAAACTGTAACTAATTCAGGAATATTTTAGCACAGATATCAATCACAGTATATTCAGTGTTATAATCCTTATGAGAGCTAATAAACAGCTACCTATATTAAAAACAGATCTAGGTGTCTCCTTCTCTGAGGGCGTAAGATGAACTGTTGTTGTTGTGTGCCGTCAAGTAATGTCTGACTCATAGCAACCCTCACAGGGTTTTCAGTGGTTGGTTGTTTTGGGATTGCCACGTCCTTCTCCCATTTTTGAGGTGCTGGGAATCAAACGTGGGACCTCAGAGACTGCAGAGTGGTGCTCTATCAACTGAGCTAAATCCCAGCCCAAGCTGAACTTGTTGTTGTTAGGTGCCATCGAGTCGGTATCCGACTCATAGCGACCCTCATAGAGTTTTCAATGGCTGACTGTTTCAGGATTGCCTTGGGAGTGGATTGCCAGGCCCTTCTCCCATTTTTGCGGTGCTGGGAATTGAACCCTGGACCTCAGAGACTGCAGTCCAGCGCTCTACCAACTGAGCTAAATCCCAGCCCCAAGCTGAATTTAGGAGAGGCTAAACTTTGTAGCCATTAAGACATGTGGAAATGAGTTCTGTGATAACATCTACCTATGGCCTATTTCCACCATTATTGACACCTGTCAGCATTCACATTTTGACTCATCCACTAATTTGAAGTGCAATTTAGAAAGAAGAAAGATGAATCAGCGGTAAAGACTGATTGAAAAATTCCCCCTTGCATGAAGATTTGGAGTTGGAGGTGTGATGCCTTTTGTGAACCCTACCTGAATAAATATTAAATATAACTTGATTAACTAGGCTTGTCTAAGAAATTGGAGGGAACTATGGTTACTTTTCATTAATAGTAAAATAACAGTGGATGGGATGGATCTCATTTTTCCTTGACTAAGAAGAAAATGGGGAAGAGGTACAGGCAGCTAAGAAGTGGTGGAGTCCAGTGGAGCTGGGAATGATGACAGAGCACAAGACATGGCCCTGCACTGTGCTGCTGGAGGGAACAACAGAGGTGCTCTTGTGCTGGGGACCTCTGCCTGTTGCAGAGGAGCTCTGTGGTTCTGAGGAGGGTCCTGAGAGACAACTCTGGGAATAAGAGTATGACACAATGGGGGAGCTCTGGGCATCCAACACTCTACAACTAGATGCCCATATGATTAATGTATTTGGTTCCTACGTAAGATCTTATGTGAACAAAGACACCACTGTAGGTCATAAAAATGTATAAAATCATTGTTGCCCCACCCCTTTCTCTGTTTGAGTAGCATTATTGCAGAATTATGGGAGAAAATAAAGATCTGCCAAGTTACATTTTAGTATATGATTCAGAGGTCTCTTTTTACCAACATGATTATTTGGCAAGTTAGTTTCATCTGTTCTGTTAGAATCTATGCAGCTCCAGCATGCCAAGTTTAAAAGCTTTTAAAAATGAGATTGTAGGGAAGATCAGGAATCCCAGCCCATGCATCTAACAGAGTCTCTCTCTCTCTCTCCTAGAGTATCTCCTAGAGTATCTCTCTCACCATGCCTGGCCCAATGGATGCTCATGAGCTAGTGTCATGCATGCATGCATTTTCAAAAAATATCTATATGACACCTACTAGGCACCAGCTAAAGTGCTTAGTCAATACACTAGAGTGGCTAGAATAAGCCACATGGCACCCTAAAAATGGACACTAATTTATCTCTCAGTTTGAGTGAAATGATTTGATAACTGTTTTCTCATAACAACTTTTCATTATGCTCAGCATGTATTCCAAATAGCATTATCAAGAAATGACAAGACTCCCACATTATAGAACTAGACTTGGGCATGTGAATAATAAGGGAAATTAATCATGTGAAATTTTGCTTCAGGAGATATTTGTTGAGTACCCAAAATGTGGTTGGAGGATTGCTACAAGAAAGAAAAAGGCCACTCCTGTTGGGGACCAATGGCTTGAGCTCTACAGCAGAAGAAAAGTAAATCTGTTGCTTTGAACTCCTGTCCCATGCTTGTATGAGAGAGGACATTCTTATCTGCAGAGGAAGGTGCAGCTGGCCCTTTGCCAGAGCAAAAGGGGCTCAGGGGCTGATATCATAAAAGTGACCATGGACTGATAGACTCCAGAACATTCTGGTGTATCCCAGCATTCTTATTCTTGTGTCCTCATGGTCAAAATCCCAAGGCTGAGGCAAGGTTCTGAAATTCCCCTACTGGAGGGAGTTGACTCAATTCCTGGTTTCTGAGCAATGTCTTGTCTTTTCCACCAAATGTTGACCAAGTGGAGAAATTAACTCTCTCTTGATTTCTCTCTGTGGTAAATTCTATTAACCTGGGATGTTGGAAACAGGGTAGTCAACTCATCCTGCTTTCCCAGGACTTCCCAATTCTAGCACTGAAAAATTGGTGTCCTGGGAATCTCTTCATTCCTAGGCAAGTTGGGATAGATAATCATCTTAGGGAAATAAGGGCCAAGCAAATAGACTGGGTGTTACAGTTGCCCACTGTTTACCACCAAAGCTGTGGAATTAAAAGAACTACCATTTTGTTGGCTTACCATTCTGCACTCTGAGTTAAGATTCACTGGACAGTTCTGCTGCTATTGCTGGTGGGTCTTTGTATAACTGTATTCAGCAAGGAGTTCCTGAAGGCAGGTGTTACAGTTGCCCACTGTTTATCACCAAAGCTATGGAATTAAAGGAGCTACCATTTTGTTGGCTTGCCACTCTGCACTCTGAGTTAAGATTCACTGGACAGTTCTAATGGTCTTGCTGGTGGGTCTTTGTATAAATGTATTCAGCAAAGAGTTGCTGGAGGCAGGCTTAGCTGGGCTTCTCTCCCTCTCCATGTAACCCCTGGGCATCTCTCTTCCCATATGGCCCTTCCATACCCTTTAATGTTTTAATTAGAATTTTTCTTAACAACAGAGCATTTAAGTCTCTGTCTAGTGTCCTAGGCCTCCCCAGAGTGCAAAACCTGCGTGGCTTCTCAAGGCTGAGGCCTGCACCTAGCCCTGTCCCGTCCACCAGATCTCATTGGTTACAGCCGTTGGCAGCATCATGGCGGAATCAAGTGAGGGGAACAAAGCCACAGGAGTGAACCCTAGGGGTTGGTTCACCAGTATCCTCAGGAGAATCAGTGGGATAACAGACCCACCTGCGACCTCGGTTTGCTGGGTGAACCTCCCTTCCTCTCCTCACACTCCGAGTGATGTCCCACTATGAACACCCCTAAGCCTCGTCTTCAAATCTGAGCTTCACCCAGGGTCCCTTCTTTCTACTGCAGCGACTTGGTTGGTTTTCCAGTGGACCTCCCTCTCTGGGCTGTGAGCCACCAGAGGGGCAGATGGCCACCCAGACCTTCTGGAACCCCCTGGTGGGTGAGGGGAGGCTTCTGGGCAGGTGGTCCACTGGGCACTCCAGGGAGCAGCTGCCATGGCCCTGGCCAGAAGCCCTGGGCATCCCTGCCCTCCTCCTTTCTTTTTTTTCCTGCTATTAGGAGTCAGGGCCTCTGACTCCCCAGAGTACCCCCGTGTGTGGCCGGACATGCTGAGCAGCCGCCTTCGCTTTTGACTCTCGCCCCCCACCCTCCATCCTGTGGACACGGTCTGGACACTGGGGCTTCTTCCCTCCTATTATTTTTTTTTTTTGCAACTCCAACTCTCACCTAGCGCGGCGTCACCGCCAGTCCCGACGCGGTCCGCCCCCGCACTGTCGCTTTAAGCCGGTCCTGTGGCCGCCGCACCCCGCTCTCCGGCTCCTCTCCCCGCTCCTCCTTCTCTCTCTGCTGCTCCTCCTCCCTCTCCCGCGGCTCCCGCAGCTCCGCGCCGCCGCCGGCCCCGTCGCGCCGTCTCAGCTCGGCTCCGCGGACCCGCAGCCATGGCGGACATCAAGACTGGCATCTTCGCCAAGAACGTGCAGAAGCGGCTCAACCGCGCGCAGGAGAAGGTCAGCGGAGGACTGCGGGTGGCGGGGCCGGGCGCCGGCGGCTGCGGCGGTGCGGGGCCCGACCTCCGGGTGCGGCGCGCGGCGGGGCCCGGGGGCGCGGGGACCCCCAGCCCTCAGCGCAACAGCGGGGAGGCCACACCGCAGAGCCCGGCCCGGGGCGCGGGCTGCGCCTCGCGTGAGCCCGCCGGGGTGGCCGCTGTTCCCGCTTGGGGCCCGGTGCTGAGGACCCGGTGCTGGGGCTCCGCGAGCGGGCGCGTCTCCCTTCCTCGCTCTCCTGCAGGCGGCTCGCGGGCCGCGGGCTGCAGACCCGGCGGCAGGGTGCCGCAGCCCGCCCTCCTCCAGGATGCCCAGGCTACTTGAGTGCGCCAGAAACCTTCGCTTTACCAGAGAAGCCTCTCCAAATCCCGACATACAGGGCTGCATCAGAGACAGCCAGCACCTTGTCCAGTGTTGTCCAGTGAATCCTAGAGTTCAAAGTAGAGAATCCTCTGCTGACCTCTATTCTCTCCTCTCTTTTTCTTCTTCTTTTTAAAAAATGTGTTTGTGTGCCTTTTGACGCCAGTGTCCTTCTCTGGAAGGTCAAAAATAAATGACCCGAACCTAACCCTAAATGACCTCTTCTCTGAGCATTTCTGCACGAAAGGGTGTTTTACTGTACAAAACCAAAACACCCCCGTCCCCGCCACACACATATAGTACAGGTTGGTATCCTCTTGTTTCCAAGCCAAATAAACTGGCTATAGTAATTTATTTTTAGTCCCTAGGGGTGTGCACAGATGGAAGCCAGGCCCACCGCAGGTGCAGCCCTGAGCAGTTGGAGGGGTGTTGTGCAGGCGCTGCGCTCCCTGGCTTCCCTGGTAGCTGTTGTATCTGAGGGCTCATCCTGAGCACCGGGCATTTGCATTGTACCTTGCGCATTGCACTGGGAGGTGAACAAGGGTTGATGAATCCCATGATTGGTATCTGTGGAACTGTGTTCTTTCATGGGGCGGTATTTGTAGTCCCTGGGATACAGAGTATTTGGGGCTTTCATTTTTATGGAAGTCAGATTTGTGGTGTTGCTCTCTGTGGAAGTGGATTTCCCTGTTCAGGCCCTGGCTCACGCTGCCTGCCTGCGGTTCCAGCTGCCCCAGGGGCTGAACAGAAGGGCCCTGATCCCTTTGCCAGTCCCCAGGCCCAGAGGCGCTGCCTCCGGTGTCCCTCCCTCCTGCACACATGTACACTCTGAATGCATTAAGAGGATTGTATTTCTTTTAATACCTACCCAAGCTCATCCTGAACTCGCGGGATTCTCCTCCTGCAGCCCCGTGGCAGCTGAACTAGCCAGTCTTCCTGCCCTTTCCAGTCCCTGGTTGCTTGTCCAGAAAGTAGCCAGGGATATATTTGCTCGCTTTGAGATTTGTGCCAGATTTTTTCATTATTTTTCCATACTTCACTTCACCCACTGGTAGTTACCCCCTCAGCCGGAAGTAATCACTTGAATCTTTGGTCAGAAGCTTTTCACTGAATCCACTTTCCATCTGTGAAGGAATTTAGTGATGTGGTCCGCCTTTTCACATATTAAATGATTTCTTAATCTAGGTCACCAGCTGTTAATATGCCCAAAATAAATGAAAAGAAAATGTAATCTCTGTAACAGAGCATTCCAACTGCATGTAGAAAACTCACTTTTTGTGTGTGTGTGTGATTAAGGTCAAATGTGTATCATCTCTGCACTTGTGAATAATGTTCCTTCTCCTGTGAGTGTTGGCAGTCTGAGAGACCCTTCTGGGGCCCCTGGTGTCCCATGTTCTTTCCTGGGGATGCTGCTGGCGAAACATGCCTCCTGCACCTGTGCTGGAGTTAGGGCACCACAAGCTGGGAGTAAGATCTCCACCCTGGAGTTGGGGTTCCGCTGCACCTCGGAGTGTGGTTGGCGTAGAGGGGAAAGGGCATCTCAGTGCTGAAGGAGGCTGCTGAAGAATAGAAAGCACAGTTCAGTGCTGTTGGGGCTTCTCTTGACATCTCCTCAGATCCCCTCTCTGCTTCTCCAGCTCCTTATTTTTCTACAGCATGGGTTGTCCACTTTAGTAGCTGTGTGCCACATTTGATCTTGACATCTTCTGCTCCTCAGTTTTACATGAGCAGATTTTCTTAGAGTCCACCTCCTTGAGTTTCTCATCACCTCTGTTCCATCTGACAGCTTGCCTGCATTTTGGCCCCAGATGCATGACTGGAAAGACTCTTCAAGGTGACTTATGGATTTTTATGAACTTAAAATTCATTTTTTCTTTTTGAAAGCCAGTCAAGGTTCATTGGAAAAAAAACGAAATATAGATATGTGCAGGAAAAAAATCCAACAAATTAGGAATCTCATAATTGTACCTCCCGAAGATTTCATCATCATTTGATATGTATCCTAGTAGATGTTACATGTTATTGTTAGGTGCCATTGAGTTGGGTCCAACTCATAGCAACCCTGTGTACAACAGAATGGAACGCTGCCTCACATCCTGCCATACACACCATCTTTTTTATTTGACAGTGCTTCTCTGCTATTCACAGAGTATTAATTGAATATGAATCTGCTATTTATAGAGTATTAATTGAAACTAATTGTTTCAGAAGTGGGCTGCCAGGTCTTTCTCCCTAGTCTGTCTTGGTCTGGAAGCTCAGCTGGAACCTGTCCACCGTGGGTGACCCTGCTGCTATCAGCATCACAACAATACTCCACCCCTTACAGTAGAGCAAGCTGACATATGTAAATATATAAATATTTATACAATTAAAACAGGCTTATGCTATATAGTTTGGTAGCCTCTTTATTTTGTTTAACAATCATGAACAGCCTTCTACACATGTGCATATTTTACATCCACATTATAGTTTTTTGTTTTTGTTTTTCCCAGTACTAGGGGGCTGAATCCAGGGCCTCATGCATACTAGGCAAGAGCTCCACTGGTGGGCTGTACTCCAACCCCTATTTTATTTTTTATTTTGAGATGGGTCTTACTAAGTGGTGCAGGCTGTCTCTGGCCTCAAACTCATTATCCTCTTGCCTTGAGATTACAGGCATGCAAAAAGGTGCCTGGCTTTACATCAACATTTCAAATGACTGAAACATATTGGAATGTATGGATTTTAATGAATCCCCTATTTTTTGGATGTTCATCTCCGTATGTTTTTGTATATAAGTAGAAGTCAGTAAGCAAATTCCTAGGAAGAATGTTTGCATACACCCTTAATTACCTCCTTAGGTAAATTCCTAGAAAGAGAGTTATTATGTTAGAGGTATGCATACTTTTTATTACAGCTGGATTACCTTCCAGAAAGGTTTTAACAATTTCTATTCTCATCAGCAGTCCATAAGTCACTTGCAAACTATGGAAAATAAAATTTAAAACAATCATCAGCCACATCATGGGAAAAATTAATTCCAGGTTAATTTGTTTGACTTTTTTAAAAAAATGAACACTTTTCTATTCTCATTTTTTTCATTCATGAATTTTGTGCTCATTTTTGCTACCTTATCAATCCTAAGGTTTACAATTTTTATTCCTTTTCTATTTACTTTAAAAATTTTTTTTTCTAAAGAAAATATGATTTATGTGTTTCTGTTTAAATCTGTTGATTGGTTTATATGGTTCCTTTTGAGTGGTTGCGTAAGTCAGGATCCAGCCAATTTGCAAGTGTGAGAAAACTCAGACTGGCTTAAAGAAAAAAAGAATTTAATTGAAAATAATAAAGTTAGCTACTAACTTACAGCCTGCAGCTGTAGCCCTGTGGCATCCGATCCTGTCAGATCTTGGAAGCTAAGCAGGGTCGGGCCTGGTTAGTACCTGGATGGGCGACCGCCTGGAAACACCAGAAGCTGTAGGCTTGGGAGAAGAACCTGGCAACCCCCTCCCACAAATCTATCTGCCATTGAAAACCCTATGCACAGCAAAGAAGCATTGACAATAGTGTTTCCCCTGTTGTACAGAGGGTCGCTATGAGTTGGATACTGACTCGACGGCACCTAACAACAACAACAACTAACTTACATTTAGTTCTTGTACATTTAAAATTGTTTTTGAAAAATGCAATAGATGGCTTTATTAGCAGATTAGATACAGCAGAAAAGTGGACTTCCGAATCGAGAGAGAAGCCAATGATACAAATTAAAAAAGAGAAAGAAAGAAAGGATGGAAAAATCTATGAATTGTGGTAAAGTACATGTGGAATATAGTATGAGGTTTATTATGTGTGTAATTGGAGTCCCAGGGCAGAAAAACATGGAATAGCATCAATATTTGAAGAGCTGTTGACTAGGAATTTTCTAAAACTCATCAATGATACCATGCCACTGAATCAAGAGACCCTAGAAAGCTGGAAAAACTGCATGTAAGCACATCACAACCTGTGCATTTAAATTTAAATGAGTTTTTAGTATATTAACATATGTTGTTGTTATTGTTGTTAGGTGCCGTTGAGTCAGTATCTGACTCATAGCGACCCTCATAGGGTTTTCAATGGCTGTTTTGGGATTGCCTTGGGAGTGGATTGCCAGGCCCTTCTCCCATTTTGCGGTGCTGGGAATCGGACTCGGGACCTCAGAGACTGCAGCGCAGCACTCTACCAACTGAGCTAATTCCCAGCCCATATTAACATATACCTGTATTAAACTGTCCAGGGCTGGGGTTTAGCTCAGTTGGTAGAGTGCTGCTTTGCGTGAGGCCCCGGGTTTGATCCCCAGCACTGCAAAAAACGGGAGAAGGATGCGACAATCCACTCCTGAAACAATCCCAAAACTCCATGAGGGTTGCTATGAGTTGGACCCAACTCAGTGACACTTAACAATAACATTAAATTGTATACATATAGTCTACATCTATGTAAGTACATGCATATGTGTGGGGCGTCGCCCTGCCGCTGGACTCACTCAGGCCACGAACGGGAACCAGCCACCAAAGACCCATCTTCTGGTGAGGCGGAGCAGGGCACTCAGGAGCTTTGCTGCCCGGAAAGGAGGCTTATGTCCACGGCTGCTCTGAGAAGCCTTGAGAAAGGTGGGCTCGGTGGCTTCTTGCTTCTTTTCTTCCCAATGAAGACTCTGAGTGCTCTGATCCAACACTTCTTTATTTCTTCCTTGCCTGTCCTGGTTGATGGAATGGACCCAGACTGCTCCGTGTACCGCCCTTATATACTCTTCTGGAGTTCGCTGGGGACCAATCAGAGGCATTCACCCCATACAGGTTTCAAGCTAATCAGAGGGGATATTCAAATTTGGTTTTCTAAAAGTAGCCAATCAGGGATGGTTCCAGAACGGTCCAATCAGGAGCTGTTCTGGGGTTTGGAAATAGCCGATCAGTGTCAAGGGGTCTGAGGCAAGGGAATAGATGCCAGCTCCATCTTGGGGAGCTCAATGACCCTGAGTTCCTGAATGTAGAGCAACGGTGACTGTCTGGGGAACAAGCTTCAGTCCTTCAAGGGCCTTAGATAGGCCCCAGGGAGAATTGCCTCTCTAGGCAGTGCCCTACACATATGTATGTGTATTACATATAATAACTCAGTTGACCCTTTGAGTTCAATACTATTGTTGTTGTTGTTGTTGTTAGGTGCCGTCGAGTCGGTGTCCGACTCATAGCGACCCTCTGTACAACAGGGGAAACACTATTGTCAGTGCTTCTCTGCTGTTCATAGGGTTTTCAATGGCAGATTGATTTTTGGGAGGGGGTTGCCAGGTCCTTCTCTCAAGCCTACAGCTTCTGGTGTTCCCAGGCGGTCTCCCATCCAGGTACTAACCAGGCCCGACCCTGCTTAGCTTCCGAGATCTGACGGGATCGGATGCCACAGGGCTACTGCTGCAGGCCTTCAGTACTATTACTACTCCCATTTTATAGATGAGGAAGATGTCAGTACCCTGCCTAGGGTCACACAGCTAATAGATAGTAAATCTGGAGCTCTGTGCTTTCTTGTTACATGATACTGCCTCTTATAATTATGAGAAGGCTGGACTAGAAAACCTTTGGGTCTCCCTGCTGCAGGGACTTAACCACAGACACCAGGTGTCTTCCTATCTTTCATCTGTGCTGGGTATCCTGTCAACCCCAGTTGTGGCTAAGTTCTCTTGGTGGGAAGATGGCTGCTAGTAGCTCCAGGCAAGCACATATCTTTCCTGTAGCATTTCCACAGAATTGTTTGGTGTAGCTTTCATTGGTCCTGTGGGTCTTCTGTCTATCCCAGGAAGAAGAATTCTCTGTGACCAAGGGCCAGGACCAAGAGTTAGATTAGGCCGGAGTTACAAGTCACTGCTAAAATACTAGGGATGGCAAGAGCTCCCTGGACTCTATGACTCACAGTGGAAGAGGAAGGAAAATTAGATTATAGAAGGAAGAGGGGGTGGTGGGCTGGCAGAATAAAAGAGGCCACTGAGGCATCCCTGAATGGCCTTCCTCTTCCCATGTCTGTGTAACTAACCACATATTTAATAATCAATAATCTAAAAATTTCTCATCAATGTATGTTGTTAGGTGCCATCGTATGTATATGAAGCTTAAAAATATCAAATGTCAGTAAAAGGCTTATGATTAAAAAAAAATAGCAATCCCCTGAGTGTTTCTCTTCAACCTCCAGCTTTGCTTCCCAGAGACAACTCTTACTAACCACAAGATTTCTTAAAAATATCCTTATATCTCAATTTATTGATTTATATCCTATGTGTGAGAAGTAAAAATTTAGTTCTCTTACATTCATCCATCTATAATTCCCTTTCCTAGTCATACATTATGACAAAAATATTTATTGTTGAAGATTGCATTTTTAAAGTTTGAACTGAAGTTTTATACAGTTTGGTATAATGTTCAATATACAATTTTTGAATAAAGTATGCAAATCTTGGGCTGGGATTTAGCTCAGTTTGTAGAGCACTGCGCTGCAGTCTCTGAGGTCCCGAGTTCAATTCTCAGCACCACAAAAATGGGAGAAGGACCTGGCAATCCATTCCCAAGGCAATCCCGAAACAGTCAGTCATTGAAAACCCTGTGAGGGTCACTATGAGTCAGACACCGACTCCACGGCACCTAACAACAACAACAATGCAAACCTTAAGTGTTCAACTGATGAATTTCTTTGTATATGGATATCTACATGACTATCACCCAGATTAAGTTGCAGAACATTTCTATCATTTCTATTAGAACATTTATATCATTCTAGATATCCATCTATCCTCTTACCTCTCCTTTGTGTTTTGATGCTCAAGATTTTAAACATTTTTACTGTCATTTCCCTGATAAACCTTTTTTTTTTTTTTGTGGTGCTGGGACTTGAACCCAGGGCCTCATGCCTGCATGTTTTGCAAGTGCTGGACCACTGAGCTGTGCCCCCAGCCTTTTTTTTTTTTTTTTTTTACTTTTTGAGACAGGGTCTTGCTAAGTTATACAGACTGCCTCTGGTCTCGAACTTGCGATCCTCCTTTCTCCACCTCCCGAGCCACTGGGATTATAGGTATGCACCACTGCACCTGGCCCTGATAAACATCTTTACCTAAGCTGTCCTTAGTTGCTGTCAAGTCAGGTCCTATTCAACAGAATGAAACACTACCTGACAACGAACCATGCCCAGCACTATTGTCAGTGCTTCCCTACTATTCATAGGTTTTCAATGGCTGATTGTTTTGAGAATGGGCTACTGGGTCCTTCTCCCAAGCTTATAGCACCGGGTGTCCCCAGGTAGTCTCCCACCCAAGTACTAATCAGGCCCAACTCTGTTTAGCTTCTGAGATCTGATGCCAGGATGTTATATATGGCTGCAGACCACTTTTCCTATACTTATTGGTAATGTTGATATCTTCTTTAGTGAAGTGCCTGTTAAAATCATTTGTCTATGTTTTTCATTTGGATTGCTTGTGTTTTTCTTGCTTATTTGTAGAAGTTCTTTATAGAGTTAAGAGATGAGTCCTTTGTCAAATATTTTGTATTTTCTCCCAGAGAGTGCTTTGCTTTTATACTTTCTTAATAGTGCCTTGTGATGAGTGGAAATTTTAAAGTTATGAATGTGTATGTAAAGGTTAAATTGATGTCATTTTTAAAGAAGTTTTGAAATGGGGTCTTGCCATGTTGCCCAGGTTGTTTTCCAATTTGTTGGCTCAAGCAGTCCTCCTGCCTCACCTTCCCCAGTACCTGTGACTACAGGTGTGAGCCAGTATGCTTGCTCAGCTTTTTGTTTCTCCTGGAGTTAATTGCCTTGTTTTTAAAATTTGCTTATCTTTTTATGAATTATTTAGAATTGTTTCTTCTTGCTTCATCAGATCTGTCAAATGCCTACCGATATTATCATCCAAGGGTCACTATACCAGATAATGAAATTATTCTGTTTTTTTCAGTCTGAGGACATGTCTTTTTGAAACCTCTGCTCTTTTGCTGTGGTTCCTCCCAGTACTGATCAAATGAGAGGGTAGGAAAAATAATTTCTCCTTTCACATACCTAGCTATGTGATGAGGTATGGGTTTAGCTCAGTTGGCAGAGTGCTTCTTTGCACTCTCTGATGCCCTGGCTTCGATCCCCAGGTCTGCAAAAATGGAAGAAGGTCCTGGCAGCCCACTTCCAAAACAATCCTGAAACAATCAGCCATTGAAAACCCTATGAATAGCAGAGAAGCACTGATATAGTGCCAGGCATGGCACAGTGTTGGGGAGCGTTTGGCTCTGTTGTACGTAGAGTCACTATGAGTTGGACCTGAGTTGATGTCACCTAATAATGACAACAACAGTTATGTGATATTTGGATTTGGGGGGAGCTTTTGCTCTGTTGATGCTTGAATGTAGGTTTTTTTCTCAAAGAGGATGATGGTTGTGTTTTTGTTTTTGTTTTTGTTTTTGGGTTTGTGTGTATGTATAAGTGTATATTTGTGTGTGTAAATAGAATAGGAGAAGGAAAATCCTTCTCTGTCTAGAAGATTCTTTCCATAAGCCCAGGAGGAGAGTCTATAGAATAGTAGCTTGTTTGACTAGATTTATGTCTGAGAACACTTTGGAGACTGAACCTCTGAGTCACGCCAGGGTTTCCCCTTTTGTGCTCTTCTGAAGCGTTTTTTGTGCCTTGCTTCTTATTTTACAAAACATATACCTTCTTCTGAGGTCCACATGTGTCCCCCTAAAGCCTATGTTGGAAACTTAATCCCTAGTGCAGCAGTGTTGGGAGGAAGGGCCAGGTGGGAGATGTTTATGTTATGACCTCCCCACCCATGAATGGGATCATGCTGAGTAAAAAGACTGGAGACTGCAAGTTTTATTTCTTGCTTTCTCTTGCCTTTCCACCTTCTGCCATGGAATGACAATCATGAACTTTGGTTGTAGGCCAGTACCTCTGTAGACTCCCCAGCTTCCAGAACTGTAAAAAATAAATCTCTGTTCCTTATAAATTACCCACTCTCAGGTATTCTCATTACAGCAGCACAAATTAGGGTAAGACACTTTCTCTTCCACTGAGGTAATTTTCTCTGGTTGTATTGTTGTTAGGTGCCATTGAGTGGGTCCAACTCATAGCAACCCTATGTAGGGTTTACGAAGGCTATTTCAGGAATAGGCTTCCAGGTCCTTCTCCCTAGCCTGCAGCACCTGGTATTCCCAGGTGGTCTTCCATCCAAGAACTAACCAGGCTGACCCTGCTTAGCTTCTAAGATCAGATGGGATCGGATGCTAGGGGGGTATGGCTGTAGACCTGGTTGTACTAGAAACTGCCAAAATTAAAAATAATGGTGATGAGGACATTTTTGGTTAGAGTGAGATCACTCTAACCATCACAAAACCAGACATATATCCATGCATCCTTTCTTCTCTGGCATGAGTGCTTCAGGGAATTAGAACTGTAGGAACTCAGATTTTAACATTAGTGAGAGTAACCATTATCCTTTACAGCTTGGCACATTTGGGATGTGTGTGGGTGGGTGCATGTGTGTGTATGTGTGTGTACATACACACGTTATTGTCTGTATTTATATAGCAGGCTAGTGTTTATCTCAGTTGGTAGAGTGCTGCTCTGTGCTCTCAGACGACCCAGGTTTGATCCCCAGCCCTTCAGAATGGGAGAAAGATGTGGCAATCTACTTCTGAAGCAATCCCGAAACAATCACCCATTGAAAACCCTATGAGAGTCACTGTAAATTGGATCCAACTCAACAGCACCTAACAACAACAACAACAACATATTAACATATACATGTGATTATTTTTCAAACAGACAAACACTGAAGAGAGAGGGAGAGGGAGAGAGGGAGTAAGTGAAGAAGGGAGGGTGGGAGAGGATTAAGGCTGGTACCAACTCAATTTATTATGGGCATTTCCTTGGTTATTTTGTAGGTGGTGGTCTTGGATTTAGGAATAATAACACTGAGGTGATTTGCAGCTTGGAAGGATGTTGGGGTTTTAGCTCTAGCCCGGCTAAGATTAGGGCCAAACCCTCAACATAACAAATGGCCAGTGCCGTGAAAGAAGGACCTCGGGAGACCTTCTGATGGTGAAAAGGGGTAGATAAGGTTTATTGGGTGCTCCCCTGGTGGAGAGCAAGGAGCAAGCAGCCCCTATAGAGCAGAGCTCTATACCCTTTAAGCACTGGCTCTAGGCCTACAGCATGGAATGCTGCAGGCTGAGTGCTGGTACAGCTCAGCCTTAAAGGCACAGCCACAGCCGCTGGTGTTCTGTGGTCAGTTGGTCTTGACTCTCGTGGCTCGCCTTCTTTACCTCCCTCCTTCCCAAGGATGGGAGGAATTGGGAGGCTCTTCGTGGCTTGCTTGAATCCTTTGGGGCCCCTGGGCTTGATCTCGCTGGCTTGCTAGAAGGTCTTGCTGGAGTAGGGAGTGCTAGTTCAGGTAGCAGTCGAAGGACGGTCAGAGAGGTCAGGATTTCAGGGTGAAGTGAAGGTCCAGGAGCCCTAATTTTATAGGGTCCTGGAGGGGTCACATGGTGGGATTTGGCCAATCAGAGCACACACCTGACAGGTACAGCAGATAAACTGACATACCTGCCAGGTGGGAACAGTTATTACCTGAAAATGCTGAGGGGAGCCAATCAAAATTAGGGTGGTTAGGGCAGGTCAGGCTGGCCAGGGGCCATCTTTGCTCACTCGATGGGAGGGGCTGGTTTGAGTGAGTGAGATGAGCCCTGGGGTCAACTAAGGGTCAGCCCCTCAGGCTGTCATGAGGGACCCTAGTTGAGAAATATAATTTTAAAAATCCCCAACAGAAGGAACCTTGAATTTTGGAAAAGACTCTTTTGTAGTACATGGTCTTCTCCTCTACTTAATAAAGATTGCAAACTCTTAATAGCATAGATGATCCAATCCTTGGAAGGATCTCCCAGTTCAGGGTTGCACTGCCTAGGAGGTTAAAGAATAGCATGGTACCTTTCCTACTTTTTGTAATACATCCATACAAGAAAACCTGCCTCTTTAACTTGCAGATTTCTATAGCACAGTGTCTACTTCCTGTCTTCTCTGTTCACTGGGTTCTTCTGTGAGCATCTCTAGGAAAATGATTTCTTTTTTTTTAATAATTCCAAAAAAATTTTTGCATAACACCAACTATATATTAAAAATGCAGTATAAACCATGATTATCCAGGAATGAAGTGCACAATTAACAGTAAATAAACCAATACAATTAAAAAACAATTAAAAAACATAAAAACGCTCAACAAGATACTCTTTCCGTCCTGTTGGGGATTTTTAAAGTTATATTTCTCAGCTAGGGTCCCTCATAACAGCTTGAGGGGCTGACCCCTAGTTGACCCCAGGGCTCATCTCACTCACTCAAAACAGCCCCTCCCATCGAGTGAGCAAAGATGGCCCCCGGCCAGCTTGACCAGCCCTAACCACCTTAATTTTGATTGGCTCCCTTCACCACCTTGCAGGCAGTAACTGTCTCTACTTGGCAGTTATGTCCGTTTGCCCACTGTACCTGCCAGCTGTGTGCTCTGATTGGCTGAACCCCACCATGTGACCCCTCCAGGACCCTATAAAAGCAGGGCTCCTGGACCCCATCTTCACCCCTATTGATCCCTGTAGCACCACCGATCCTGACCTCTCTGACCATCTCCTGAACCTCATCACCTGGACCAGCGCTCCCTACCCCAGCAAGACCATCTAGCAAGCCGGCGAGATCAAGCCCAGGGGCCCCGAAGAGCCGAAGGCATCTAGCAAGCCACGAAGAGCCTCCCAACTCCTCCCATCCTTGGGAAGGAGGGGGATAAAGAAGGCGAGCTGTGAGAGTCAAGAGCATTGGACCTCAACTGGACATCAGCGGCTGTGGCTGTGCCTTTAAGGCTGAGCTGTACCAGCACTTAGCCTGCAGCATAGAATGCTGCAGGCCTAGAGCCAGCACTTAAAGGGATAGAGCCTTGCTCTATAGGGGCTGCTTGCTCCTTGCTCTCCATAAGGGGAGCACCCCAATAAACCTTCCCTGTCCTTCTCCAACCATCTGAAGGTCTCCCGAGGTGCTTCTTTCCTGACATCGGCCACGTTATTATGTTGAGGGTTTGGCCCTAACTTTAGCCGGGCTAGAGCTAAAAACCCCAACACCGTCCCTTTACAAATCCTTGTGTCCATGGGGACTGGAGGCATTCCTGAACTGTGATTTGGATATGAGATACTGCATGGCTATCCTGGGGAAACCACATTGGCCCCTAGTTATTCCTGTTAAGCACAGAAAAGGAATCTAGAAATGAAGTTCTTCCTGATACTGTGTTCATGGGTACTTAAGTAGGGGCAAGTTAAGAATTCTCATTCCTGGGTCTAGTTACCAATTTATAAAATTCAATCTCTTAAGGCTTGAGCATCTACATTTTAAATAGATTTCTCATGTGGTTCTAAGGCACAATAAAGTTTGCAAAGCAGATTATGTTTTGTTGAGTTTTTGTAGTGGTTATGAGCTTGCAGGTCCACTTCAGTGTTATAATATGGATCACAAGTAAACTTACAATATACTAGAGAGAAAAGGGTAGAAAGTAGTGCCCTATAGGATGCTTAAAAAGTACTCTTATGCTTAGAAAAGCCTACCTAAATTTCACAGAAATCAATCGGATTTCTGAAAGCCAAATTGGAAATATTTCAAAGCCAAATGGCTTCCTTTGTAGGAATGTTGTATAGCATGGAATGTTGCACAGCAGTATACATTGTATAATCTGATTCTGTAAAAAAATTATATTTTTAAAGTAATGCTGGTTAGTACAGCGATTACAAAATATTCAGTAAGTTGAAAAACTGGCTCAATAAATTGCTGCATATTTTTTGTAAGTAATGAGGAGATAGGGTGAGTGGGACAGATTTATTTATAATTACATTTATGTTATTTGTTTTATTATGGGTTGAGTAGTAATTAGATTGCTTAAAGTGCCTAGTAGAGAAGATGATCAAAACTCACAGGATGATTTTGGTCTACTCTGGATGAAGCCCCATTTTCTAGGAATTTGAATTTTCCTTTTAGTATTTTCTTTAGGATTGACGTGCCTCTATTCACAACAGTTACTGCTTTGTAGTTTTCTTGTGATGTCTTTTCTGTTTGTGAAACAGAGTAATACTGGCAGAATGAATGGCGAAGTGATCTCTCTCTTCTGATTTTTGGAAGAGTTTGTGAAGAACTAATGTTAATTCTTTTTTAAATATTGGGAGAATATGCCAGTGAAGTGATGTAGGCCTGGGTTTTTCATTTGTAGAAATTTTTTAAAAGTGCTCATACAATTTCTTTATATGACTTAGGCTTATCTTGCTTTCCTATATCTTTTTAAATAAGTACTGATAATGAGCCTATTCTGTTTTATACAGTTTGTTTATCCAGTTTGTTGGCACATAGTTGTGTATAGTATTCTTTTATATTCCTTTTTATTTCCGTAAGGTCTATAGTGATGACCCATTTCATTCTTAATTTCAGTCTTCTCTTTTTATTTCTTGGTCTAACTAAAAACAAAGTATAAGGACTTAGTTTAAATGTATAGTTATATTTTATTAAATGGTTTAGATTTGAATGTTACATATTCCTTTTAATAGTTATATAATTCTCTGATTAGGAACTTGTTAAGTGCCGTCAAGTCGGTATCTGACTCATAGTGACCCTATGTATAATGGAGGAAACAGTTACTGCTTCTCTGCTATTCATAGTTTTTCAGTGGCAGAGATTAGGAACTATTAGCATTATTTATATGACACCTCATAACAAGAACAAAAGGACACCTCACAAATGTGCAACATTTATGAGGTTTTTTCCTGGGTCTCTATAACTTTTGTCAGACTCAAAAAGTTCTTAAACAGCTTAAACATCAGTGACTTTAAAGTACTAAAGGACTCTTTTGACTCCAATATTTTTTTACAAAGCTCCTTGAAGAGAAGCAGGAAGGAAAGTAAAGTCATTGTCCAGTGGTGTGGCTGCTGGCACTCACACAATTGAGTATGGTTTGTTCTGGTTGTGATCATTGTTCTTGCCCTGTGACAACTCAGAGCATGAGTCCCTCAGACTTTCTCCCAGGTATTGTGATTGTTTTTAGCAAGAATATGTGGTGTGTTCCTCCTGCTACCCCCGGTTCTTCATTGTACACATTTAGAATAATTATTTTGATTTGTTACTTAAGGGACAGAAGGCCTTATGTGGAGGTTGCTCAGAGAGATAAGGAGCAAACTCCTGACACAGATGACCTTGGAGAAGTCTTCATTTATCTCCAGAGTGCCTTAGATGAGGCTTGTAAGTTATGTATAGACAAGCCTGTTTGGGATAACAGTAACATTGATAACCTTCCTCTCACTACTAAAGATTGCTTCCTCAAATTGAAATAGAAAGATTGCTCATGTGTGTATACATGTATTTTCTTGGAGCTTTTAGAATGAGGTAGGACATGCATGTATTATATAGTATCGATCTTATCAACTTTATATGTTTTTATGTGTATACATAATATAGTCTACTACCACTCACATGAGGTCACAGGACATTTCAGGAGTTGAGTTAGGCTCCCTAATGCCTCATCTTAGGTACTCTTCCTTTTCCTCTGCTCTCTTCCTGTTACAATTTCTCCACTATTGTGATTCTAACCCCATAAATTAGTTTTACTTCTTCTTAAACTTAGTATAAGTGGAGTCATACAATATGTATTCTTTTGCATCTTCATTAGTTCATCATAATGTATATGAGATTCATTCATGCTGCTTTGTCTAGGAGTAGTTGGTTCTTTTCTTCAATAAGTAGTATTATACTGTACAATACCCTATAATTTATTTATCAATTCTTCATTTGATAGTCATTAGGTATTTTTCCAATGTTTGGCTCTTATGAATAAAGCTGTGATACACATTTTTTTCAGTGCGCTAAACTCAGGGCCTCTTGCATGAGACGCAAGTACTCTACCACTAACCTGCACCACCAACCCCTGTTTTATTTCTCACATAAAGATAGGGTCTCACTGAGTTGTGCAGGCTGCCTCTGGCCTCAAACTTGCGATACTCTTGCCTCTGCCTTCCGAATCACTGGGATTACAGGCCTGCGCCACTGTGCCTATTTATTTATTTGTACTTGGAAGTTGACCCCAGGGCCTCACACATACTTTGCAAGTACTCTACCACTGACCTGCACCCCTTGCCACTTTTTTGAGTCAGGGTCTTGTTAAGTTGCACAGGCTGCCTCTGGCCTGGAACTCGTGATCCTCTTGCCTCTGCCTCCCACGTCACTGGGGTTATAGGTCATGTGCCTGTCCACTTTGCTATTTTTGCGGGGATATGGCTATCCAGCTACAGGTGGCATTTTCCAGCTTCATTTGCAGGTAGATGTGGCCATGTGACTAAGCTGTGACGATAGAAGGTGAACACAGGAGGCACAGTAACTTTAAGGTCTTGACCCACTTCCATCTCTACTTCCTGGATGTGGACACCCTTGTAGGCGGGGGAGCTGCCAACTTTAGATGGCAGGACAGACTCATGTCATCCCATCTGTTAAGTACAGTGGGAAAAGGAAATGGGAGGGGCCTGAGTCATCCACACTGTGGAACTGCATGGTGTCCTAGACTACGTAACTAGGACAGTTGTATGAGAGAGGAACAGACTTCTACCTTGGCAGAAACTACCATGTTTTTTTGGCCTTGATTCATGATGCTAAACTTCTGTCCTAAGATTTAGTTTGAGCCATTTGAAAGTACCTTTTTTTTTTTTTTGGTGAATCAAAATTGTTAAATATCAGCAATTTTATACAGTTCAACCTAAGCATATTGATTAATTTATTTCTTAATTCTTCATTAAATGTTGCTTCTCCTATTGGAGGTTGCATACTGTGGAAGTAGAGTGCACATTCTGGAAGGTGCAAAGATGACTCAGGCACAGTGGAGGAATACTCTCAGTTCAGAACAGGAGATAATGAGCAGGTGGTTGATTGTTTAGAACTTATCCAGATTATCTGTTGAGAGGAGTGATCTCTTCAGTTAAGACTTCCTTGGAAACATTGGCAGATATGTTTATTTGAATTAGTTGGAAGGCTGGCACCTGAGCAGCAGGATGTCAGTGGATGGCTTTGAAGTTTGACCCATGAACTGTGATATGAATGAATGATTCACTTGAGTTGAGTCATATGCCAGTGGTGATTGATGCTGATGCTGTCAGGGGACGTTTTAGAGTTGTCCATGACACTTTAGGATGACTGTCTTTGGTAGAAGATAAGCTGTAAGCTGTGGTGCCAGACTGAGAGGAAGATTTTGCTATAATTTGGAAAGAGTTCAGGATGGTGGGAAGAGTTTTGGAATCAGTCAAACATAGATTTGAATCCTGATTTTCTCCCTTCCCAGGTGTGTGGTCTTGGGCAAGGCTTTCTGTACCTATGATTCCATAGTAAAATGCAGAATAGAATGCTAATTTTCTCAGCCTGCAGTTAGAGCTAATATTTTAAGTATTGGCACAGTGTATAGTATTTCCATAGAATATGAATGCTAGCTATTTTTATTTTCTTTAGATTTCAGCGTCTTTCTCAAGGTGGCAAATTCATGCTATACTTATATGTTTTAAATCTTCCTTTAGAATAGATTGCAGAAAGGAGGCTGTAAGTATACCCCACACATCTATCTGGACCAAATAGGGAAGCACCTTGTTTAAACTGAGAAAGCCTTGTATATAACACATACTTCTTTTGGTCACACTTGAGTGTGCTCATGAGATACCCTGGACCCCCAGGTGGAGAGGGACCACTTGGGATCATCTGCTACTCACAGGACCTCGAGGGCAGGTGAGTGTCCTGTATCCTCAGCCTCAGGGAAAAAGATCCACAGAACCTTTTGAAAATCATCATTTCCCATCACGCAGTGAACTAGCTTTAGGTGAGACCCCCACAGAAAGACATTGTCCTGTCTTCTCTCAAAGCTCTCTACATATCAGTGCTTCTGAGGCCCTTAGAGAAAGATGTTCAGACTTCAGAAAAGGACTTGATCCTGTGAGTAAGATTTAAATGATGCGGCTTTGTCCTGTATTCAAGCTTTGAAGTCCTCTTTGAAACCCTGATGGTATTTTCATGAAGATAGTATAAAAAAATTGACTCTTACCGGAGGGTTCTGAATTCAGATTCAGAATTTTAGAGTTGGAAGGGATTTTAGAGCTGGAAGGGAAGCAATAAATCAGATATATCATTAGGTCTGCTTTGCTAGATTGTATAGACAGACTGTGAGATTTATTACATTTGTAATACTTGGGTTCATCTCTTTTCCTGGGATTTGGCTATCTCATTAGCAAAATCAAGGTTGTAATAATTAACACCTATTATTGACATTTATGAAATAGGAAATTAAACTCTCTGAATGCAATGCACAGGAAAAATATGTAAAATACCCACAAATAAGCACAATCTAAGCAGTCACAGTTAGGTGCTACAACCTGTGGCCAATGGGTAGAATTCAGCTCTTAATTTCTTCGGGGCTGTTATAAAGAACGGTGTAGAATTATTGTTCCATTTGAAGTACAGAGTTTAAAAGAACATTTCCTGCTTATATGCCTTCCACAAGAAGACCTAAGAGTTAGGAATCAGAGCTGTACATAGGGTTAGTCAGATAATCATAATTTTGTAGAACAAATATGAATCTGTTGCCCAGATAAGAGAAATTTACCACCTTTAAAAAATTATTATGATGAAGATAGTTAACGTGAGCTCTACTTTCTTAAAAACTTTTCAAGTTTATGATACAGTATTATTGACTGTAGATACAATGTCGTGTAGTAGACTCTAGAATTTATTCATCTTGCTCAACTGAAACTTTACCCTCATTGATTAGCAACTCTCCATTTTCCTTTCCCCTTGGCCCCTGGCAACCACCATTCTACTCTTGATTCTGTGAATGTAACTATTTTATACACCTCATGTGAGTGGAGTTGTGCCATATTTGTCTTTCTTTGACTGGCTTATTTCACCTGGCATCATGTCCTTATGGTTCCTCCACATTCTTGTATATTGATGAATTTCCTTCCTTTGAAGGCTGAGTCACATTTTGTTGTATGTATGTACCACATTTTCTTTCTCCACTCACCTGTTGATGGACTTTTAGGTTGTTTCTTTATTTTGGCTATTGCGAACAGCCCTGCCATGATAATGGGAGTGCTAGTATTTTTTCAAGATCCTGTTTTTAATTCTTTTGGGTAAATGCTCAGAGGGGATTGTTGGATTATTGAACCCCATATTTGACCTAGTGTCTGGGTACTACCCACCCCACTTCTGGTTTTCTTCCTTTCTCCTTTCTCCTGCTGCTCTGTCCTTATATTTTGTGATTCTTTTCTATGTGAACCCATAAGATTAAGTTAAAAGATATTTTTAATTTGATGTATTGCTCA
>VMDO01018602.1:0-41782 GCA_007922755.1 Pedetes capensis
ATCTCCATGTTCAATGCAGCACTTTTCACAATAGCAAGGATATGCAATCAATCAAAGTGCCCTTCAACAGAAGAATGGATTAAAAAACTATGGTATATATACACAATGGAATACTACTCAGCAATCAAGAAAAATGAAATAAGTTCATTTGCAGCAAAATGGATGGAATTAGAGAAAATTATTTTGAGTGAACGAACACAAACTCAGAAAGAGAAACAACACATATTCTCACTCATATGAGGGAGCTGATTCAAAATTATAAGAAGGAGAAATTCTATTCAAAGGTCAGATGATAATAAAAGGGGGGGAGATAAGAATGCTGTCAATATAAATGGACTAGAAATTGCATGTAATTGTTCTAACAAGATAAAAACAAAGACCACTACAGGAAAAGTTTCTATCTTAACCAGAACTGGAACCCAGGGACATATAGAAAAATACCACTAAGTAAAAGATAGAGAAGACTTAGATGGGAAACTTAGATGGGAAGGTTGGGGGGGGGAAGAATAGGGGA
Organism: Pedetes capensis; assembly: GCA_007922755.1. NCBI lineage: Eukaryota > Metazoa > Chordata > Mammalia > Rodentia > Pedetidae > Pedetes > Pedetes capensis. The sequence continues at coordinate 515 of VMDO01018602.1, forward strand.
GGGTAAGGGGTAACCTATATGAATAATGTTTATCAAAATGCATATATGGAAATGTCACAATGAAAAGCATGTCAAAATGAATCACATTAAGATGTACATTAAAAATTTCCAATAAAAAAAGAAATAAAGGAAATAAAAGCCTTCCTAGTTAAGCAAAAACTGAAGCAATTTATTACCACTAGACCAGCCTTATTAAATGGTGAAAGACATACTACATCTAGAACACAATGAACAATAATTACCATAACAAAAGCACACAAAAATGTAAAACTTACTAGTAGGGTACCAACACAATTGGGAAAAAGAAAAAATCAAATTTATCAATACAGAAAACACCAACCCACAAAAATTAACAATAAGAGAGGAAGAATAAAGAATATACAAACATCTACAAAAAAATTAACAAAATGACAGAGTAGAATGCTATGAATCAACATAGATTAAATTCCTTCATCATAAGACATAGACTGGATAAATTGATTTTTAAAGTCTAATACTATGCTGTCTACAAGAAACACTTTACTGATAAACACACAGAACGAAATTGAAAGGATGGAAAAAGATATTCCATACACAAAAAAAAGAAAAAGAAAAGAAAACAGAGTTAGTCATACTCATACCATATAAAATGGATTTTGAGTCAAAAAGTACAAAAGAAGAAAATCATTATGTAAGAATAAAAGAATTAGTTGTTCAAGAGGACATAACAATTAAAATATATGTACACCCAACAGTGGACATCCAAAATATTTAAACCAAGTAGTATTAGATCTAAAGAGAGAGATAACCCCAATACAGTAATAGTGGGGGAATTCAGAAGTCCATTTTTATCAATAGAATTAAGAGGAAACACCAAATTGGGAGAAAATATTTGCAAAATATTCATCACACAGGGATTAATATCCAGACTATATAAGAAACTCAAATAAAAGAAAAATCCCCAAATAATCCAACTTTTTAAATGGGAAAATGTTATGAATGGGCATTTCTCAAAAGGCTAAAAAGAATATAAGAAGTATATAACATTATTAATCATCAGGGAAATGCAAATCAAAATCACAATGAGATATCATCTCATACCAGTTAGAAGGGCTATTATTCAAAAGACAAAAAATAACAAATGAAAGGATGCAGAGAAAGGAGAACTTTCATATACTGTTGGTGGGATTATAAATTAGTTCAGCCATTATGGAAAAGAGTATGCAGATTCCTTTAAAAACTAGAAATAGAACTATTTGATCATCCACCAATCCCACTACTGGGTGTTTTTCCAAAGGAAAATAAATGAATATGTCAAAGAGACATCTGTACTCTTAAGTTTATTACAGTCCTATTCACAGTAGCTAAACAAGAAATAGAATAAACCTAGGTTTCTATTGACAAATGAAAGAATAAATAAGATGTGATATATATATTTATACACACACATGCACACAGCAAATGCTATTCAAACATAAAAAATGAAATCCTATTTTCAGTGGCATGAATAAGCCTAGAAGACACTATCTCAATTTAAATAAGTCTACCATAGAAAGGCAAACACCATATGTTCTCATTATATATGGAAGCTAAAGCTTTGGAAGTAGATAGAAAAGGAGTTACTAGAGACTGGGAAGAGTAGGCAGGAAGAGGAATGGAGAGAAGATGATTAAGGGGTACAGGAGTACAGATGAATAGGAGGAATAGCTCATAATGTTCTATACCACCAAAATAAGTTGAAAACAATTAATTATACATTTCAAAATAACTGGTAGATAGAGATTGTAAATGTGCCCAACACAAAGAACTGATAAGTGTTTGAGGTGATACATGTCAATTACTCAGATCTGATTTTACACATTGTACATACATATCGAAATATCACACTGTACTCCATAAATGTGTACAATTACTATGTGCTAATTAAAAATGAAAATATATATACAAAAAAATAGGAGATGGGCAGGAAGCCATGGCACCCACCTATAATTGCAGTGACTTGGGAAGCAGAGACAGGAGGATTGCTGGTTGGAGGCCAGAGGTAGCCTACTTAACTTAGTGAAACCCTGTCTCAAGATAAAAAATTTCTAAAAAGGAGCTGGGGGTGCAGCTCAGTGGTAGAGCACTTGCAAATATGTGCAAAGACCCCCTGGGTTCAACCCTCTAGTACCCGCCTCCCCAAGAAATTGTTGTTGTTGTTGTTAGGTGCTGTCGGGTCGGTATCCGACTCATAGTGACCAGGTCCTTCTCCCATTTTTGTGGTGCTGGGAATTGAACTCGGGACCTCAGAGACTACAGCGCAGCACTCTACCAACTGAGCTAAATCCCAGAACCCCCCAAGAAATAGAAGGTAAGAAATACAAGGGCAGAGAAAAAGACACAACGAGAGAGAGAGAGAGAGAGAGAGAGAGAGAGAGAGAGAGAGAGAAACTGAGCCACAAGGTGATTGATCCTCTGAAATGATTTTAATAATCTCTGGAACAGCCAATCAAAAAATAATTACTAGCTGAGAAAAAATGGACATATCTCTCAAAACTAGAGTTACTAAACACTAACAATTCTTTTATGTTTTTAAATCCAGAATCAAATTGAATTAAAATTATGTACTATAAAGTTTCTACTTATTGATCTTGGGGCAAATTAAGGCATATTTTTAGACATCTAGTATTCTAGCTTGCTATGAAAACTCTGGATCAGAAGTCTGTCTAGGTCTCAGGCTGGTTTGTCTCTTGTTCCAACTTTGCATGGGCTCTAATGACTTCACACAGGACAACCTGACCGTGCCTCACTCTTGTCTTGGGACCTGCTTCTCAATGCCATTACACACTTCACTAGATATCCATGTACTCTACATATACACTGAAGCCAAATGCCTGTAAGAAAAACTGTACATCATGGAAGATAAGTCAACGGATCAAGTGACTTTCATCCTCTGCTTTGTGATGGTCCTGAGCCAGTTCATAGGATTTCCTGGGTGCCTGAATGACTGGGTCAGCATTCAGTACATTTATCAGATATCAGCTCAGACATTATCCTCTGGATTCCTCATATTTCCCCCTTTCATTCTCTTTGTCCCTTACTTCAGCTCTGTGAGATTATATTCCAAAATTAGATAAGAGTATGTAAACCTTTTGTGTCTGTCTCCACTTTCTAGGAAACCCAAGCAAAGAAATTATCCAATCCACTGGTCTTTGCAAGACAGCTCATTTGTATACCTTAAAAAGTCTCTGCCTCCACAAAAGATTTCTTCTGCAAAGGGACCTGTGACTTGTTTTTTACCCAGACTCTCTGGTGCTACTCTTGATTCAGCTCATCTCTGGATGCCTAAATGAAGCCCTGAATGCTTCCTGAGGATAGGTCTATGCACAGGAATGGATCTAAGCATTAGAGAGAAGCATGGACAACCATCTTATATGAATCAATACACTTTCAAAAGTTTCCTGCCCCGTTTCCCTGATGTCAGAGAGAAAGTCCATATTCCACAAGGAGGAAGTTTTTATTTTGTCCCTGTATGTTTTGTATATATGGGATCACCACAGAAAGACCTGAAGATACAAAAGGCATTACATATGGATTGAAAGTGGGAGATTTTAAAAGTTCTATTCTAAAATGGTTGCCTCTGTCTGCTAGGTACTGACCACAAACATAATAACCCATCTGTTCACATTTAACCCTCGTATACTGACTGGTCACTATTTTCTTGTGTGACTTTTGTACGTAGTGTCTTCTTTTAAAAACTTCATGAGTCCTGGCCATATTGTTGCTGACTATCCCTCCATCTGAAAAAAAAAAAAAAAAAAAAAAAGAAAGTGGGAGATTTTGCAACAGTGCACCTGCCTTTTTTCAGCAGATCTTGAGACTTATATCCATCAAAATGTGCCTGGGCATAGCCTCTTCCAGCAGTCTTGATTCCAGAGTCCTGTGTTCAGAAATGGAGAGAAAATCTGTGCTACCAAGTGTCACCATCCATCAGTTATTCCCGTGAAAGACTTTCTGTGGGCTCCACCTTCTGGAGAAGCAGTGTGCTTCTACAGAACCCATTAATAATAAAATAAGAAGCTTCCTACAGGAAGGACTATTGGATTCTCAAAAGACATGAGGACCCAGGCAGAGATAGGAGTTGAAATTGTGATATTTCTGAAGTATGCATAAGCAAGAACCTTTAAGAATATATACGGAAATGATTTTGTGTGAGAAAAGAGCTTAAAATTGCCTACTTATAATTAGAGGCAGCAATTTCGTTTCCATATCCTATCTACCTTTTATTCTTTGGGTAGAGCACAGTTCCCTTCTGCCTGAGGAGCCAGTTCGATCCCAAGCAAAGCAAGGGCCCATCAGCTGTATTCAATTTAGCCTGCAGCCGTTCAGCCCTGTGGCATCCAACCACATCAGATCTCAGAAGCTAAGCAGGGTCCGGCTTGGTTAGTACTTGGATGGGAGATCACCTGGGAACACCAGGTGCTGTAGGCTTGGGACCCAGCACCCCACTCTCAAAAATCAATCTGCCATTGAAAACCCTATGAACAGCAGAGAAGCACTGACAATAGTGTTTTGCCTGTTGTACGCAGGGCAGGGTCGCTATGAGTCGGATACCAACTCGATGGCACCTAACAATAACAACAAGCTCAAATGAAGGTTAAAAAGATAATTTAAAAATACAGATTTTCCTTTGTTTTCAATATGGAATATCTTGCCTGAGTATCTTTACTTTTGACTTCTTAGCATTACAGCCTCTGTTTTTCTTATTTTAAGTTAATGAGCCAGGTGTGGTGGTGTATACCTGTAATCCCAGCTCACAGAAGACTGAGGCAGAAGGATCACAATTTCAAAGCCAATGTCGACTACATAATGAAACCCTGTCTCTACAGAAACAACAACAAAAACAAAACCAAAAAAAATCAAGTTAACAAAATGTTCAAAAGAGAAAAAGATGTATGAGAGAATAAAACATTCTCCAAAATACCAGAAATCTATTGTTATAGTGAGAAATACAGTATTGACTATGAGAAAGGAGACATTTGCAAATCAAGAATTAACTTGGAGCCGGCGCAGTGGCACACGCCTGTAATCCCAGTGGCTTGGGAGGCGGAGGCAAGAGGATCGCAAGTTCGAAACCAGAGGCAGTCTGTGTAATTTAGCGAGACCCTGTCTCAAAAAGTAAAAAAAAAAAAAAAAAAGAAGAAAAGAAAAGAAATGGGCTGGGTGTGCAGCTCAGTGGTCCAGCACCTGCAGAGCATGCAAGCATGAGGCCCTGGGTTCAACCCCCAGTACAGCAAAAAAAAACCAACAACAACAAAAAAAAACCCTTGGATTTGAAGAGATGTTAATGACAATCCAATATCGAATTCCAAATATGTCATAAATAAATCTAAGTTCTAGCCTCAAACTTATCTCTTGTAGAAGATCTTTCCCATTCCCCACAAAAGTTAGAAAGAAGAACCAAGCATGGTGACACACACTTATAATCCCAGTAATTTGGTAAGCCAAGGCAGGAGAATCCCGAATTTGAGGCCAGAGGCAGCCTATATAACCTAGCTAGATCCTGTCTTAAAATTAAAAAAAAAAAAAAAACAAAAAAAAAACGCCCAGCTCAGTACTGGGGCACTTACCTACACTTATCCAGAATGCACAGGCACAAGGCCCTGGGTTCAATCCCTGAGTACTGCAAAGGAAAGAGAGAAAGAGATGGGGTGGGGGGTAGGGAATGTTCAAGGCTGGGCAACTTGAGGCTCTAAAAGCAATCAGTTCTCCCTACCAAGTGTCTTCCTCTAGAAATGAGTTTGAAAATCTTGACACTACTGACATTTTGTGCTGGACTCTGCTGGGGATTGTGTGTGGAAGGATGCTGTCCTTTTCATCAAAGGATGTTTAACAGGATTCCTGGCCTATTTGCATTAGATATCAGTGTCATTCGCCCAGCTGTGACAATCAAAATGTCTCTGTTTTTTGTTTGTTTGTTTGTTTTAGGTGCCATTGAGTTGTGTCCGACTCATAGTGACCCTTATAGGGTTTTCAATGGCTGATTGTTTTGGGATTGCTTCAGGAGTGGATTGCCATGTCCTTCTCCCATTTTATGGTGCTGGGGATTGAACCTGGGACCTCAGAGACTGCAGAGCAGCACCCTACCCACTGAGCCAACTCTAGACACTGTCAAATATCCCCTGAGTCTGGGACAAAATTGTCTTCACTTGAGAACTGCTGATAGATGAGTTTTATCTTAAATTCCAATAATGCTGTTTAATTTCAGTGAAGACCAAAGACAGCAGAATATATTGAAACTTTTGGTTAATACATAGTAATTGCTATGGGCGCTGTGGAACACTGTTAGCAACAGGACTCTGGGGTCAGAGGACGTGAAGCAAGATGCTGAAGTAAAATCCTCCAATGATTATCTCCCCACAGAAACGTCAATTTGAACATCTCCCCCAGGAAAGTAGCTTCACTAGAGCTAAGGAAACTCCATAAAAGATCAAAGTACCTGGCATTAGCACTGCCCAAGCTACCCCTCTTCTAAGCTTAGCAGCATGGAGAGTGACACCGGCCTGGGGGAAGGAAAGGGAGTTAAGTGCAGGCTATAGATTTGGAGCCTAGGACCACACCCAAGACAGTAAAACCCAGTATCAGGCAAAGCCCCACAACCTCTGTCCCCAGGTCCATGCCCAAGTGCAGAGACTATACATTTACCCCAGCACCAAGAAGAGACGCAAGGGTGCACTGGGATAGACTTGTCACCTCCAACCAGCTTCAGCAATCCCAGCCCATGAATATACCATAGCAGCAAGCAAGCCATAGCAGTGTGGACTTTGGCCCTGCCCCTGGGGGATGGTGTCAGCAGACTGTGGGCTCTGGCTTTCACCCATCATTGCCACAGCTGTGGTGGCCATGAGGCTGCCAACCTCATCCCTCCTCCAACCACAGGCAGCACAGCAGAAAGAGAATCATTGTGTGCTTGGAGGAAGAAGAGGGACATAGGTATAAGACACACTTTAGGACCCAGGGCCAGAGCCACCATGGTGAGACCCAGCATGAGGCAGACTCCCATGGCACTTACCCACTGGTCAGTGACTGTGGGAAGGTATCTGGGCCCACTCCAGCCTCCAAGTGGAGTTTGTCCCCTGTGGGGACAGACTATCCTCTTTAGGCACTTCCCAAGTCTACTCTGAACAGGCCAACTACAGATTTGCAAGAAACTTGGGTTTAGGGTGCCCCTTAGTGTTGAAATAGTGACAACACACCAACCATGTACTTGGAACAAACCATCTAGTGCTGAAATAGCAGTAGTGACCACAGGTGAGAATATAATAAACTACTTGCTGAAATTTCTGGGAGAGCAGGCACAAATGAAGCCAGATTTCAAACTCTGGAATAAATACCTAATCATTCAGTGAGCAGATGTCATCACATGCCAACAAGAATCAAAAACTTTCAGCCGGGCTCACACCTGTAATCCCAACCACTCGGGAGGCAGAGGCAGGAGGATCACAAGTGAGGCCAGAGGCAACCTGCATAACTTAGCAAGTCTATGTCTCAAAATATAAAGTAAAAAATGACCTGGGGGTACAGCTCAGTGGTTGAGCACTTGCAGAAAAAAAAAAAAAAAGAAGAAGAAGGCATGTGTGAAGTCCTTGGTTCAACTCCCAAGTATGGCAAAAACCAAACAAAACAAAAAAACAGAAACAAACAAACAAATAAAAACCACTTTCAGGGAACCATAACTTCACAAAATGGACAAAATAAGTCACCAGAAACCAGCCATAAAGTGATGGCTGTGTGTTATCACTTAGAGGGAGAATTCAAAATAACTGTTTTAAGGAAAGTCAATGAATTTCAAACATGGAGAAACAAGTGTATAATTTATCAGAGAAACTTAGCAAAGAAATTGAAAAAAAATTAAGAAAAAGAAATCTTGGAGCTGTAAAATGCAACGGAAATACAATGTATGATAAATACAACACCTCAATCACTAAGGAAATACGTACTTTGTAATAAGTGATGTTAGGAAAGAGATTGGGGTTTAGCTCAGTTGGTAGAATGCTGCTCTGTGCTCTCTGAGGTCCTGGGTTTGATCTCCAGCATCACAAAACTGGGGAAAGGATGTAGCAGACCACTCCCAAAACAATCCTGAAAACAATCACCCATTTAAAAACCCTGTAAGGGTCATTATGAGTTGGGTCCTACTCCATGGCACCTAATACCAACAATGATAATAGGAAAACTACAATAATTTTAATGCATGGCAAAAAATGAACTATAATCAAAGTCAAGCAACAAGAAAAACTAGGGGAAATATCTATAACTAACATCAAAGAAAAAGAACGAATTTCCTAGATGTATAAAATGGACTTTAAAATGAAGAAAAAAAATATCAAAATCTAAAAGTAGCATGTATAAAACACATGAACAGAAAATTCATGAGACAAAATTTCAAACAGCCTTTAAAATAAGGAAAAGATAACTATTCACTTCTCATAGTGAGAGAGAAATGCACGTTGAAACTACATGGCAATGCTGTTGTCTACCTACCACATTGCCCAAAACCTTGGTAGCAAACTCTGTTGTCAAGGGTACTAAGAAGTAGTTTACCCCTTCGTAGCTGGTAAGAATCCAGAGTGGGGCTGGGCACAATGGCTCGTGCCTATAATCCCAGTGACTCAGGAGGCAGATTCAGGGGGAGTGCAAGTTTGAGACCAGAGGCAGCTGTGTAACTTAGCAAGAACCTGTCTCAAGATAACAAATAAATAAATAAATAAATAAATAAATAAATAAATAAATAAATGAGAGGGCTGTGAGCGCAGCTCAGAGAGCACTTGTAAACTATGCACAACGCCCAGAGTTCAACCTGTCTCCCCACCACTACCACAAAAAATAAAAAATAAAGAATCCAGGGTGGTGCAATCCCTGGGGAGGACAATTTAGCAATGTTGAACAAAATTATTTATTCATTTATCCTTTCAGCAAGCCTCACTTCTAGGCAACTACTCTGAAAATATATGTCAACAATTAAGCTAACATAATTTGTGACTTCATTTGTAAAAGGAAAAGATCAATGTAGGACAAGAATGAGATGAATGAACTATGGTGCATCCATACAATAGAATATGAAAATACCATTCTTTTAAAAACAGAATGAAGTTCTTTGTGAACTGAAATGGAGGGGTTGTCAGTTATATTAAAAGAAAACAACATATGCAGTAAGTTATACTCTGTGTAAGAAACAAATACCAATAAGAATATATGTTTTAAATAAAATATAGGAGATGTGCGGGGTGGTACACACCTGCAATTCCAGCACATGGCAGGCTGAGGCAGGAGGATTAAGAATTAGAGGCCAGCCACTGGAACCCAAGGATATATAGAAAAATATTACCATAAAAAGACATGTAAATGGTAGAGAAGTCTTTGACGGAGAGGGGTGGGATGGGGGGGTGGGGGAGTGTACAAGAGGGTAAGGGGGAACCTATATGAATAATGTACAACAAAATGCATATATGGAAATGTCACAATGAAAACCATGTCAGAATGAATCATATTAAGGTGTACATTAAAAATTTCCAATAAAAAAATGATTTGATTATGAAAAAAAAAAGAATTAGAGGCCAGCCTAGGCTATATGGCAAGATCCTGGGGATGGGGGAGAGAAGGAAGAATGAACCAGAAACTAATAAAATTGTCACAAAGATTGAGTGAAGTAGAGAAGTGTATATGGACTGGAAAGGACTATTCTTTGTGGTTTTGACTTTCAAACAACAAAAATATTTTGATTGTTTGAAAAATTAAATTAAAAAGCAATCAACCCTCCAAACTAAAAATAGATAGAAATAGATGAATCTAAATTAATATAAAATTTAAAATTATATTATTAAAGAAAATGATTAGACATTTTTGTTCATATTGCCTCCTAAGCAATCTATAAATTTAATGAGATCCCATAGTGACCCTGTGCACAACAAAAGGAAACATTCCCCAACACTGAGTCAATTTGGAATGTTCTCACCACCAAAAATAAATAAGTAAGTAATGTGAGGTAACAGATATGTTAATTAGCTTAATTTAATCATTTCACATTATTCACATATGTCAAATCATATTATAATCCATAAATATGTACAATTACAATTTGTCAAAGGAAAATTAAGAATAAAATTTAAACAATGACTGAAAAGAACAAAAATCAAATACTTGCTAGAAATTACTGGTAATAAAAGTCAGCTTGAACTTAAAAAAAAAAAAAAAGCAAATTGCTTTCATTACTAATTGGAGCTTTGCCCTGCCCAGTTGTAAAAATTCCTCCATTTTATGTAACAAATTTCCACAAGTGCAAAGATTTCCTTATAAGTACTCTGTTGAATACATTCAACTCTGTTTCTGTCAGTACCAGCATCATATTACATTAATTATTATATCATCAACATGTTTTTATATCTACTCTAGCCACTATTCTTTTACTTTAAACTTTTTATTGGCTCCTCTGAAACATTTACTAATGCATTACTTTAGGATCAGTTTGCCAAGTTCTTTTCAAAACTCCTATTGGGATTTCACTCCAATTACATCAGATTTATACATGTTTTTAAAAGAACTGCCAGCTTCACCTTATTGAATCCTCACAAGTGCAAACATTACTTCTCCACTTATTGCATTCTTATTTCAGTCTTTCAATACATTTTTTATTAACCCCTGAAGGTCTGGTACAATTTTTAGATTTATTCCTAGGTATTTTGCAGCATTTGTTTCTTTTCTTGTTTATATCTAATTCTATTATTTCTGGCTGGTGATGGATAATGTATAGAAATGGTCTAGAATTTTGTATAGGCTTTATGCCCAGCATCTTTGATGACTCTTATTTTATCAATGTTATTGAATGTTACAAATTGTCATATAAAATGATAATGTCTGAAAAAATGATCCTTTTTACCTTTCTTCCCAATCTTACACACTTATTGCTTTATCTTCTTGCATTGTTTTAAATATCTCATGTTGTTGTTAGGTGCCGTTGAGTTGAGTCTGACTCATAGTAACCCTCATAGGGTTTTCAATGGCTGACTGTTTCGGGATTGCCTTGGGAGTGGATTGCCAGGTCCTTCTCTCATTTTTGCAGTGCTGGGAATTGAACTCAGGACCTCAGAGACTGCAGCGCAGCGCTCTGCCAACTGAGCTAAATCCCAGCCCAAATATCTCATACATTGCTAGAAAACAGTGGTGATTCTGACTCTGTTTCTGACTTCAGTGACAATTCCTTTGGAAATTCAACTCAGTGTAAATTTTGCTGCAGAGTTTCAGTTAGGTTTCCGTGTGTGGATGTGTGGATGTGTATTCATTGTGATTCTACATTTTAACCAAGAAGTCACATTCATATTGAACTTTATGAAGTGTTTGAAAACCTTGATGAATCCTGACTTAAACATTTTATTTAGAGTTGTCACAACTGTGTTCATAGAAGAAGACACTGGGTAACTTCTATTGTCTATATTTGGTTATATTATAAAATTTTTGCTACATTCATTGTATGAGTCATTTATTGCTGCATAACAGATTTTCCCAAAACTTAGCATCTTAAAAACAGAAACATTATCTCATAGTTTGAGGGTCAGGAATCCAGGAGTACCTTAGCTTGGTGGATCTGACTGACAGTCTCTCATGAGGTCAAGTCAAGATGTCTGCTGGGACTGCAGTGATGTCAAGACTAGAGTGGGTCTGAAAATCTTACTTCCAAGCTCATGTATATGTTTGCTGCTAAACATTGGTTCTCATAGACTACTAGCCAGAGGCATTAGTTGCTCACCCTGTGGGCCATGCCATGGATGGCTCTAGTGTCCTCATGGCATGGAAACTAACTTCCTCCAGTTAATGGTCAGACAGAGAGTATGCTCCCAAAATGGAAAAGTCAGTCTTTATCATCTAATCTCAAAAAGGCATTAGCCATCACTTCTGTAATGTTTCACTGGTCATACAGACCAACCCCGGGAAAATGTAGGAGGACACTACATGAGGGTATGAAGACCAAATGATGAGAATCATTGGGAGCCAACTTGGAGGATGGCCACCCCATCCATAAAATAAATAAAGTAGTTCTTCCTCCTTTACCCCTTTACTTCTTCTCTGAAATGGTTAACTTAATACATCCAGTTGCTGTTCTTGAAGCACTGGTTGAAAGTCATAAGGAATATTTTCTTAATTCAGTGGATTTTTCCAGGAAATTATCAAAATATAGTTTTGTTTTGTTTTCTTTCTATCATAATCTAACCAAGTTGCCTCTGTCTTCTAGAGTCACAGAGTGTAGAGAAATGTGAAGCAAGCCTCTCTGTCTGCTCTCTGGCTCTTTAGAAGCCTGCTCTTGTTACTCCTGTTCTAGGGAGTTAAGAACCACCATCCTTGTGCAATACTGACCAACAACATGTCATAAACATGACTCACCATGGCAATATTTTATTTTAAAATAGAAGAAACCATGTCTTGGGAAACAAGAAATGAGAGATTCAAAATTACTTCAGTAGGCAACAAGTGGCTGCAATGTGTGGAGAATGTGCACAGGCTATAACACTGGTGTTTATTATACACATATGGCATCCTCTAATGCTCTAAAAGGGCAGGGTTTTAGCTCAGTTGGTAGAGCACTGCTCTGCACTCTCTGAGGACCTGGGTTTGATCTCCAGCACTGCAGAAATGGGAGAAGGACATGGCAATCCACTCCCAAAGAAATCCCGAAACAACCAGCCATTGAAAACTGTATGAGGGTTGCTATGAGTCGAACCTTGACTCAATGGCACCTGACAACAACAACAACAATGCTCTAAGAGGGGCTGGGGTTTAGCTCAGTTGGTAGAGTGCTGCTCTGCAGCCTCTGAGGCCCTGGGTTCAGTCCCCAGCAGTGAAAACAAACAAACAAAACAAAACAAAACAAAAAAACAGGAGAAGAACATGGCAATCCACTCCCAAAGCAACCCTGAAACAGTCATTGAAAACCCTATGAGGGTTGTGTTGGCACTTGACAACAGCAATGCTCTAAGCAATGTGAGAAAATGATTTTTGTTGCCACTTTGCAGATAAAGAAATTATATTTAATGGGTAAAGTCACTTGTCCAAATATCAGTGCTGTGAGACACACAATATAAATCCAAGGCTCAATAGCTCTTAGAAAGGAGGAGGCCTGGAAGAATCCCTTCACTCAATCCAGTCCCCTAGATGCTGGGTCTTGCAGCTCATTCCTCTCTACTGAGCTCCTCTACTGGCTCACTTGAGATGTTAATAGGATCTAGGCATTATAATGTCACAATAATCATGGAGACATCTCTTCTCTGGACTCTGGCACACAGGTTTCTCATATCTATGGCAACTGGGCAGGTTTCCTAGAAGGGCAGGCTCCAGCTTTCAAGCCATCTGAAGAGAGTATAAGAGGAAGGCCCCATCTACAAGCCTTCCTTCATTGCTTCTCACCCCACCCATTACTCTCAATGAGTCACAGAGGCAGAAATAAGCTTGTTTATTTATTCACTGATCAATGGTATTTCCTAAAAGTCTCTTGTGTGCTGAGCATTGGCTAAAAGGAGATATTGATGGTAGAACCAAAGCCTCCCCACAGGATCCAAGCCTGGGAGCAGAAAGGTAATTCCCAGTCCATACAGAGGATGAATCCAGAGGCTCCTCCAAATGACAGGAATCAAACTGTGAGAAAAAAATCAGATAAGACCTTCAGCATAGAAACCAACCAGATATTTTCCACATTCCCCCCATGAGGAAGCCCCAAGATAGAGAAAATAGCAAGGCAGTGTTAGGGTTAATTCATAGGGTTTTCAGTGGCTAGCTGTTTGAGACTAAACATCAACAAAACAAAAATCTTTACAACTGGGTCAGTAAGCAACTTCACAATAAATGGAGAAAAGATTGAGGTTGCCCAAGATTTTGCTTTGCTTGGCTCTATAAATCAACACCCATGGAAGCAGCAGTCAAGAAATCAAAAGACACATTGCTCTAGGAAAAGCTGTGGCAAAAGATCTCTTTAGAGTGTTGAAAAGCAAAGATGTCACATTGAAGATGAAGGTGTGTCTGACTCATGCCATGGTATTTTCAGTCGCACCATATGGTTGTGAAAGCTGGACATTGAACAAGGGAGACAGGAAAAGAATTGATCCTTTTGAATTATGGTGCTGGAGACATCTATTGAATATACCATGGACTGCCAAAAGAACCAACAAATCTGTCCTAGAAGAAGTGCAACCAGAGTGCTCCTTGGAAGCAAAAATGGCCAGACTGCGTCATACATATTTCGGACATGTAGTCAGGAGAGATCAATCCTTAGAGAAAGACATCATGTTTGGGAGAGTGGCAGGTCAACGCAAAAGAGGAAAACCCTCCACCAGATGGATTGACACAGTGTCTGCAACAATGGTCGTAAGCATAAATAAGATCATGTGCCTGGCACAGAATTGGCAAGTCTTTCTATCTGCTGTACATAGGGTCACTATGAGTCGGACTCGACTCGACTGCACCTAACAACAACAACAAGTTAGGGTTAAAGGAATTTTGGTATCAGGAGATTGAGTTGAAGTCTTGCTTTCACTGTAAAACTTGAAACAGAAAACATTGAACTGGATTATCCTCAAGTGCCTCTGATAATTTGGGCTTTGACTCTAGATATTGGGTTGTTGTTAGGTGCTGTCCAGTCAATATCTGACTCAGAGAGAGCCTGTGTACAACAGGTGAAACAGTATTGTTAGTGCTTCTCTGCTATTCATTGGGTTCATATTATTGGGTTTTCAATGGCTGATTGTTTTTTGGGAGTGGGTTGCTGGGTCCTTCTCCCAAGCCTGCAGCACCAGGTGTTTCCAGATGGTCTCCCATCTAAGTACTAACCAGGCTGAACCCTGCTTAGCTTCTGAGATCTGATGGGATCAGACGCCACAGTGGTACAGCTGCAGGCTTGACTCTAGATAGCATGATGTAAATAATATTAATAATAAATATAAGTGCCTTATAGAACACCTTCAGTTTCATTATGTCCATCTTACAGATAAGGAAACTGAGACTCAGATGGTTTTTTGCCTAGGGCCTTTCTCTAGATAGGCTACAGGTGATCAAACCACAGGTGATCCTACGAAAGTCCTCCCCTGAGACCTAGAGAACAGTGCCTTTGAAAAACAAGGGGATCAGGCAGAGGTTGTGTTTGGGGTAGGGGCCTCTCTGCCCATATACCTGGACCCCCAGAGGGTTGCAGCAGAGAAGGGAGTTAAAATCAAGGAAAGAGGGAGATCCTTCTGTCTTGACCCCCTTCTTACCTCCCTTAGGGGGAACGCAGACTTTTCCACACATGCCCTTGCAGCACTTGAAGTTGCGTAGACACTGGCTGTCCTTTTCACAGTGATTCGGGGGATTGAGCATCAGACATTCCCCATAGACTGCTGGGCACTTCCCAGGCTTCTCTCTTGCTGAGAAGAAAGCCACAAGTTGGGGGCTTTGCACCATCGATACCACACCCATGCTTCTTGGACTCAATCTCTGGTCCAGCCTGAACAGGGAATATCATCTCCTCCTTCACCCCCATCTCCATCACCTGCTTCCTAAGATAGCCGCTGAAACAGGACTTGGATCTCCTCTAATATCTGGTCCCCCATTGATGCAAGTAATCAGCTGTCCAGTGCTGACTGGGTGGGTGGCCTGCACCTGCTTAGTTGTCTGAATGCCCAGATGATAACCTGAAAGACTAAGCCCCTCTTGACAGGCTGGCTGCTTTAGCCAGGTGGCTAACTTCCTGACAAGGGGCAGCGGGATGCCTTGATTGACTGACACACTGGGCTCCATAGCTCTCGGAAAGTAGCAGGCTTTCATCCATCCTTTCCCCCTACATGCTGCGTCTTGAGGCTCATTCCTCTCTACTCAGCTCTCTCAATGCCTCACCTGAGCTTGAGATGTTAACAGGATCCAGGCATTTAATGCCACAAGTGTCAGCGCAACACTTCTTCTTCCCTGGACATGTCCAGTCACTATGACACTGGGGCTTCTCATATGTGAAGCACCGGGCAGGTTTTCTAGAAGGGCAGGCTCCAGCTTTCAAAGCACCTGAAGAGGGCAAAGAGGTTAAGAGGGACTGGGTGCTGAGTAGCCATCACGACCCTTGGGCACAGCTCCATTTTAAGGAGATAGTCTCACCCTGGTGGCTGTCCACAAACTCAAAGAGAAATGCCTGTCTGACTCTAGGAAAAGTGACAGGCTTGATCAAAACAGACCTATGAGCAGGAAAAGTTACAGATCCAGGGAACAAATACAAAGCCTCTAGGCAAAGTCTTCTACCCTAGGGCAAGGCAGAGAGGAAGCTCAGAAGTGATAAAGATGAAAAGAAACACACGAAAATATGTGGAAAAGCATGAAGGATGTTGAGAACTAAAGCCAGAGGCAAGAGGAAGAAACACAGAGACTAAAGGACAGGAATAGAGTGAGACAAAAGAGAACCACAGAGAGTCACAGACTGCTGTAAAGTCACAGATAAGGTTAGAGAATGAAGGAGAAGGAGGATGGAGAGAAAGAGAGAACAGAGAAGGAATGAGGCCTGGGCTGACGGGATGGCTGAGTAAAAGAAGCCTTTCCACGTCCTCAGACATCTCACAGAGACCTTGGAATGCAAGCAGACATAAGTAGAGCCCTCAGGGAGGGTCTCCTGGAACCAAGTTGACAGATCAGAGCATAGAGAAGAAGACATCCCCACCACCATGAGGAGGAGCCTGCCCCTCTAACACTTCCTCTAGGGTTGGGCTGGGGTGGCTCCAACTCACCACTTCTGGAACCTTCCACAGCCCCAGGTGCCAGGGTACCCAGGGCAAGAAGCACCATGAGGGGGAAGAGGCTGGCAGACTTCATGATGAAGACAGAGTACCTCTGATGACAAATACCAGATCTCACTATTTATATCATTACCAGTGGGTGTGGCCCCAGCAGAATGCTTTGACCCCTCCCAGATCCTATTGCATAGGCAGAAAGTTCAGCAAGAGATCAGAGATCCTGATGCCAGGGAGGTAGCAGCCCTTTTCTGTTTCAGGCAGGACAGTGATGCCAACAGAATAACTATCAGAGAAGAAAGAGAAGAGGTTGGCTTAGAAAGTGTCACCAAAAGGCCATTCCAGATGTCTGTCTGAACCCTGAACATGTGATAGTCCCCAGCCTATTGGCCTCACTGGTGAAGGGCAGAAAGAGTTAATCTGCAAAGGTGCCACCTGGATCTGAAGCTGGAACGAGAGGCGTGGATTCTCAGCTGTGTACAATACACCCCTAGTTCTCACATTTCTGGACTCTCTCAGATTGCGAAACTCTCTATGATTGCTCAACCTAAATTCCTTCTCGAAAGTGCAGATGACATAGCACTCAACTAAAAGATGTTTATTTCCCCAGAAATATTTGCACCGTTATCTCCCCAGTGCCTATTCCATGCCTGAACAGTGGAAAGCAATCCCTAAGCAAAACAAAGCTGCACGGGAAGGTGCCCTGTCTTTGTCAAATCTGCTTAGAGCTCAGCTGCCCAGCTGTGAAAGGGAATAATACTGATGGTGTTTCTGTGAGGGTTGTGAGGTTGAGGATGGGAAAGGACGCTAAAAATAATAAATACATTGTAACCTTTACCACTCAGAAGTGAATCTGAGACAAAGGGGCAAAGCCACTCACCAGCCACTTTAATCAGCATTTAGCTATGGTGTAATTTGAGATGTTGGAGGAAAGCCTCCTGCCCCTAAATCCTTGATCTAGATCAAGCCCCCAGCTTGCAGTAAAAGAGACAGAGTCGCTCAGGAGAAGGTACAAGCCCAAAGTTGCATAGTGAGTTAATTGTATAACATAAGACTGTGAGTTTTTTAAAAAAACAGGTTGGTCACATGCTGATCTTCAGAACCTGTTTGGCAGCAGACACTCCCCCTCCTAACCCAATCATAAACCATGATTGATCCATAAATCTACTTCACTACTAAACTATAGATTTATCATTCACTCATTCTCACAAAAGTTATTTAACAATTTCCTAGCACATGCCACGTATTATGCTAGGCCTTGAGGATACAATAAGACACATAGGACCAATACCACGTGGTCATTAAGAACCTGAACTTTAAAGTCAGACTTACCTGAGTTGGAAGAGAATAACTGGATCTTTCTGAGCTTCTTGTACTTCAGCTATAAAAGAGAGCATTGCTTTTTCCTACATCATACCAGTGTGGTGAGGAGGATTTGGCGGGCACTCAGCATAGTGTCTGGTCCTGTCAACACAGTAGGCATTGTTTGCATCAGAGCCAGGTTCCTGCAAATAGTAGGCACACAGGGAACTCTCAGTCTCTAACCACAGGCTCAGTCCTTGGGTCTGGACCCACCTTGCTCTGTCCAATTAAATACTTGAAAAAAACCTGTCTCTGGTCACACCCTCATTTCTGTTTCTCTGGAGACCCCTGGCCGCTACAAATGTCCTGCCTCATAGTTCCCAGTATCATTTATTTAACACCAGTTGTATCATTCCTTGTGAGATGCAACGCTCTTTAAGCCTCTGAATACTGGCTTCCAAATATCTCAAAAACTGGTATTGTGGTTCTTCCTCACTGTCTACCAGTGTGAGGGTGGAAAGAGAGACCTGGCAACAGATGGCATACTGAGTAGCAGGAGGCCCTAAGCACCTATGATGTCTTCACTCTCCTTATGAGTGTCCACATGCCTTTTGGGGAAAAATTTTAAAGGCATTTTTTAAATACCATATCAGATCTGGGCATGGTGGTACATGGCTGTAACCCCAGCACTTGGGAGGCTGAGGCAGGAGGTCAACTCACTTAACATCCATTTCAACTACCTCTTGGGGTTACCATTCTATAGTACAAGGCTAGCACATGAAAAACTAGGAAGACAAATACCCCATGTTCTCTCTCATATGCAGAATCTAGATTTTCAAAAAGCGTATGTGTGAGACTTGCAAGTAAAAGGGGAACTATCTGGAGAGGGAGGGGAAAAGCAGGAAGCAGGAAGTTGCACGTGCTCACAAACAAGGGTGGGTAATGAGCAAGTGGACAAGAACAAAGTACATGACATAACTGTATGAAACCTATTATAGCAAAGCCCATTATATTGCATGCTAATTAAAATACCTCAAACAGCTCCACTTTCCAGACCCTCTGAAGCTGGTGGTGAGGGTGGTGATTTAGGTTTTACCACTCAGGTACACTCTCACAGTGTTGGACTAAGGCAAAGTTAAGGGGGAAGCGGAGTGAAATTTTTGATTTTGAGGGTATACACCATGGCAGAGGCAGCACGGTTCTCCAGCCAGTAACCTCCTGAACTCTGGGCACAGTAACATGACTCAATGGGATGAATTTTTTCCAATGCTCAGTTTACAGTTTCCTCCTCAGCCCTTCGAGTACTTTTGCAGGATACCTGATGATGGCCCACCTTTAAAACAAACAAACAAACAAACAAAACTAACTACAGTTTTTCCTGGTTTTGCAACTGACCCTTAACCAATGTAGAAAATAAGAAAGATGCAGGAGCTTGCTTCGCGTCAGTCAACCAGTTAATGTTGTTAGGTGCCCTCGAGTCATGTCCAACGCATAGCGACCTTCATAGGGTTTTCAGTGGCTGACTACTTCAGGATTGCCTCAGGAATGGATTGCCATGTCCTCCCATTTTTGTGGTGCTGGGATTCAAACTCGGGACCTCAGAGACTGCAGAGCGGTGCTCTACCAACTGAGCTAAATCCCAGCCCTAGCCAGTTACTGGTAGAGCTGAAGTTCTTTGGATGTGGCCTCCTGCTCCCCACCCTCAGCAGCTCCCACTCTGAGCACTTTGATCAGAAGGGACAGAGGTGAAAGGAATTCTTAGTGAGATCCTATCGCTTCCTGTTTTCATTGCCTCTTCTTCACCCCAATGGTGAAGGAGGGATTTCCATCCTAGGCTTGGGAAGATGGCCCTGGACATCAACACTGCACAGATGAGACCAACAGTCTTCTATCAGTCGCGCGTGCTCATGACCTGGGAGAGGATGACACTGAATGTCACCTAGAGCCACACATGGAGGGTTGCACTCGGGTGCAGAGTGACCATCCAGGGGCTGCATGAGACAGGATTTACAGCACGCAGTGGGTGGGGTGTTTCCTCATTCCCAAATGAGGATATGACTAGCTTGCTTAAATCATTCTGCAGGCCGATAGGGAACTGAAACCCACTATGCAGGGATAAGCAGAAACTGTGCCTGGTCCTTGATAAGGAGGTTATTTCACCACAGGACTTTATCCATGGGAGTATTGTGGGGAGGAGAACTTGAAGCTGAAATATTTCACGTCTCCCTGATTTTATCAGATGTCAAGGCATTGCGTAATACTGAATCTTAATTTTAGGTTTTGTACCAAAGTACATTGGGCAAAATTGTTGAGGTGATGGAATAGTGTTCATGATAGAAATGCCAGAAAGGTGTCCCCTGCCAGGGTAAACAGAGGTGGTGGTGATAAGTGAGTTACATGAGGTCAGCCTCTCCTGGCTCAGTCACAGGAACTTGTGAGTGACTTTGCTCATCTGCTCTTGCAGTACTAGAAATCCCCTTCGCGCTGGTCTTTTACCCAGTTGTCTGAGGGTTTGGCCTCATAAAAAGGCCTCTGCTACTTGCAGGCCTTCATCACAATAGGAGGGTGCAAGGCCACTAGCCAGCCTTATCAATATGGCTTTGCCCCATCACTTCCTGTTAGTGCAATACAGCCCGAGGATTGCCTTCAGTAAAAAGCAACAGCTCCTTAGCCACTGTTGAACTTCCCTGGCAATACAACCCATAATTGTAGTCAGCTTCTGATCTGTTTGCTTCCAAGCAAGTATCTTGTTGTATAGACGCTAATATATTCATCCTGTGCCACACTTGATGTATGCTTGTGATCTAATAATTCATATCTTTCTTCAATTCTGGAATATTTTCCCCAGTACTTATGTAAATATCCCCTTTTTTCCTCTTTCTAGAAGTCCAGTAGGGTATATTTACATACTCTTATTTTTCCATATGCAACTGTTTTTGACTCAGATGCACCTGGTTTTATTTTACAATCTCTTGTTCTATTTTTATGGATATTACTCTTGTATTCCCTTAAGGATCTTAAAAATTCTTATTAGAAAGTGATTTTTTAGAATTGGGCTGTTTGTATCTTTTCTTGAGTCTCCTAATTGTTAAGTTTGTTGGTTGTTCTTTCAAGGAGTTCTTAATGTTGTTTTTCAATCTGGGACTTCTAACACAATAAATTATTTTTATCTCCATTGGCTTACACATGAAATCAAATTAGCAGAGTATAACAGTTAAGGAAGTTATACCAAGACCGGTGTAATGTGCATTTCTCAGAAGCATAAATCTTGCATGTTGCAACAAACAGAACATGCACTGATTACAAAGTATTCAAGAGAAGTTTCTCTCTGGACAGCCCTCATGCCAACTGACTGTTTTGTTTAATGCTGCAGAGCAGAGAGGACGTGCCTGTAGAACCTGCCTCAGGGAACATTTGCTGTAGTTAGGTGCCCTCGCCAACTCATAGTGACCCTATGTACAACAGAATGAAACACTCCCTGACACTGTGCCATGCCCCACACTATTGTCAGTGCTTCTCTGCTATTCATAGAGTTTTTGATGGCTGATTGTTTCAGGAGTGGGCTTCCAGGTCCTTTTCCCTAGCCTATAGCACCCACTGTTCCCAGGCGGTCTCCCATCTAAGCACTAACCAATCAAACGCTGCTTAGCTTCTGAGATCAGATGGGATCAGACTCCAGGGTGGTACAGCTATAAACTCAGGGGACATAATGACATTAAAATAACTTTCCCACAGCCAATCATTTGTGTATTGAGAGAGATTAGGAAGGGACATGGAATACCTCTCTTCTTAAAAATAAAGTTATAAGACAAAACTTCTGTGCTCCCTCCCACCACTACTACTTTCTCCCATAAGAGTGAATATCTGTTTGGACTTGTTTGGACTGGACCAAATGAGGTGATGATGAATAGTACTTGGGTACCAGACCTTATGGCAGCAGTAAAGCCTTTTGATTGGTGTTTAGGTATGTGTTGTTGTTGTTGTCAGGTGCCGTCGAGTCGAGTCCAACTCATAGTGACCCTCATAGGGTTTTCAATGGCTGACTGTTTCAGGATTGCCTTCGGAGTGGATTGCCAGGTCCTTCTCCCATTTTTGTGGTGCTGGGAATTGAACTCAGGTCCTCAGAGACTGCAGCACAGTGCTCTACCAACTGAACCAAATCCCAGGCCATTTAGGTATGTGGATTCTCTAAAACTTCAGCTTTGTGGCTTGTATTCAATTAGCCAAAATCAGTCCTAGTTTAAGAAAAGAGACTTCCTTGATTTTGCCAACTAAGATAGTCTGCTTTCTTAGGTCTGTAATGTATTATTTTTATATATATCCTTTCCCATTTTCTTTTGCAGACTTACCTAGAATGGAAGATTTTTGTTTCCCTACTCTGTGCCCATCCTCTATGGTCCATCTTTGGTTATTTGGTTACCTGTCTGCATTCCCCAGTACCTTCCAGAACCAGGTTTTATATTAACAGCTCATCCTACCTAGATTATATTTAGTTCTAAATCCTAAAAGCATAGTGTGTTGGCAATAGAAGGGGTCCTGACAGTCAGCTAGGCAAACCATTGTTCAGATGGAGGAAACTGAGACTCTGAGAGGAGGGGTCTTGTGCAAGTCACCCACCAGGCAGTTAGCTACTGCCATGGGCACTCTCTAGAGCCTGTTCTATGCTTCTGCACCCCTCTTGCCTCGATCCGATTCCTAGTACCTACAACGCCTTGTCCTTTATGCATAGGAACTGCATCAGTCGTCTTCACCTCTGTATTCTCAATAACTTAATACATATGAAGATACAGTTGACTCTCCATGACTATGGATGGTAGTTAGGTCTGTGAAGACAGGAATTTCTTATGTTTGAGTTATATCTTTATCTTTGCTTCAAGGCACAGGATCTAACTCATAGTTGAGGCTCAAAAAACATTAGACATAGAAAGTAATTTATGGAAGGGATGAATGAATGAGTGAGAGAATGAATGCACTCAGAAAGGAGCCATACCCCCTCCAGCTTCACCCATTCTTGGGGCTATTAGACTGTTTCTAAGGATTTATGGTTTTCCTTGTTCTTAATTAGAAAGGGTCCTTTAAAAATGCTAGTTTATGGCCAGACATGGTGACATATGCCTATAATCTCAGTACTAGGGAGGCTGAGGCGGGAGGATCATGAGTGCAGAGCCAGCCTTAGCTAGTGAGTTCTAGGCCAGCATGGGTTATGTAGTGAGACCCTGTCTCAAAAACAAAACAAAAACAGGAGCAAACAAAATGAGAAACAAACAAAAAAGATGGAAAGAAAGAAAAGAAAAATATACCTTATACTAAGCTTGGTTAATGTTGTTGTTGTTGTTGGTTGTTAGGTGCTGTTGAGTCGGTATCTGACTCATAGTGACCCTCACAGGGTTTTCAATGGCTGACTGTTTCGGGATTGCCTTGGGACTGGATTGCCAGGCCCTTCTCCCATTTTTGCGGTGCTGGGAATTGAACTCGGGACCTCAGAGACTGCAGCGCAGCGCTCTACCAACTGAGCTAAATCCCAGCCCCCAAGCTTGGTTAATAAGATTGGCAAATCCCAAATCTGATGTCAAAAGGCTGGGTGAGTGACCAGATGCTTGTATACTGGGACAGGCACAGTGAGAAAGTTTCTGCTAAACTGACTGGGAAAGATTGGAAAGGAGAGAAAACAAAGAAAGATCATATTTTTCAAACACTGCCTATAATCAAAGGGTGACATGTGACAGCAATATCTCCTCTGTGCAGAGAATAATTGGGCGACTCAGTCATGCCCCAGGGGATTTTCCCACCTAAGCCATTCCTGACTTGCTCTTTTGA
The DNA here is from genome assembly GCA_007922755.1 of Pedetes capensis. Taxonomy (NCBI): domain Eukaryota; kingdom Metazoa; phylum Chordata; class Mammalia; order Rodentia; family Pedetidae; genus Pedetes; species Pedetes capensis. The sequence goes on from VMDO01018602.1 coordinate 24,379, forward strand.
TTTTTTAACCCCTGGTTGGAATTCCCAGGATGTGATTCCATGTAAGCTGGTAAGGGGGTGTTGCCTCTCAGACATGAAATCCCTATGACAGGGGCTTAAGTGTCAGGGAAGATGAACCTGGAATCTGGGAGAAATGCAGCAAAGGTCCTCCTCTGTGGTAGAAGATGGGGAAATAGACTGATAATGGGGGAGCTTGAACGCTTGCCCAAAAACCATTCCAGAAGTGATTGTGAGGGCGTCAGAAATATACCAAGGCATTTCTGGAAATCTCACAAGGGCTTAGAAGAACATCTCATTCATCAAATGCCTAGTTGAGCAAGCTGCATTATCTTTGGAGTCCTGAGAAGACCTGGAGAAAAGATCACGGGAGATCAAACCTCTGTCCATCACAGCTGAACATTATCCACAAAAACAGGCCTGGGGCCAGACTGATTCTCCAAACTATGAAGCATAGCACACATCATGTTTGATCCTTTTATAGATGTAATTTACTTCTAAAAATTCATAGATTTGCTGGGAGTGGTGGCGCACACCTGTAATCCCAGCAGCTCAGGAGGCGGGGGCAGGAGGATTACAAATTCGAGACCAGAGGCAGTCTGCATAACTTAGCAAGACCCTGTCTCAAAAAGTAAAAAAAAAAAAAAAAAAAAAAAGGGCTGGGGGCACAGCTCAGTGGTCCAGCACTTGCAAAGCATGCAAGCTTGAGGCCCTGTGTTCAACCCCCAGTACCACACACACACACACACACACACACACACACACACACACACACACACAAATCATAGATTGCAAATGTATATTTGATGAATTTTGGTATTGGCATATATACACATAATCACTGCCCCAACAAAATACAGAATATTTTCACTATCCCCGAATATTTTCCCCTGTACTCCTTTATTATCAATTTTATAATCCCAGTCCTTGGTATCCACGGATCTGCCTTTTTTGCACTATAGATTAGATTATCAGTCCTAAAATTTCATATATATAGGAATCATGTTGTAAGTAACCTTTTGTGTGTATTGTCTTTGATTTAACAACATTTTTAAGACTCATCTATGTCAACAGACTGTTCCTTTTTATTGCTAAGTAGAATTCTATTGCATGTACATATGACAATCTATCCTTCCTCCTATTGATGGACACTTGGATTGTTTTTAGTTTGAGGCTATTATGAGTAGAGATTTTATAAACATCATTTTTGTTTTTTTTCTTTTTCCAGCACTGGGGCCTTGAACCCAGGGCCCTGTCTATGCAAGCACTCTACCACTGAGCTGCAGCCCCTTTTAAAAATTATTATCTTGAATCAGGGTCTCGCTAAGTTGCACAGGCTGCCTCTGGCCTTGAATTTGTGATCCTCCTGTCTCTGCCTCTTGAGTCACTGGGTGTGCACCAATAAATCCAGCTATAAATATCTTTCCGAGTCTTCAAATGAACACATGCTTTCATTTCTCTTAAGGAATACCTGGAAGTGGAACTGCTGGTCATGGAGTAGGTATATATTTAACTTTATTATAAACTACTAAACAGATTCCAAAATAGTTGTACCACATTGGACTATATGCACAAATATGGTTGTATCATATTGTATCATTAGCAGTGCACAAGAATTCCAGGAGCCAAGAATGGTGGTACACACCTATAATCCCAGCACCTCACGAGGCTGAGGCAGGACAATGACAAGTTTGAGGCCAGCCTGGGCTACACAGCAAAAATGTGTCTTAACATAAAACAAAACAAAACATTCAGTTGTAAGGCTAGGGGTATAGCTCAGGGTTAGAATACTTGACTAGCTTGTGTGAGGCCTGTGCTTTGATTCCCAGCACCATGCAAAAAGGAATCTCAGTTGCTCGACATCCTCATCAACCCTTGTTATTGTTCTGTCTTTGCCACTTTAGTGGTTATAGAGTGAGATCTCATTGTGGATTATGTTTACATTTTCTAATGATTAATGATGTTGAACATCTTTTCTCTTGTTTGTTGGCCACTCACATGTTGTCTTCATTGTTCAAGTCGTTGGCCATTTTTTTCATGTTTTGACTTTCTACAATTAAATGGTAGATTCTCTTTATATATTGTTAGTATATGTCCCCCCCTCTTTGTTGGATATAAGCAGTTGTTATCACATATATGTATTTTCTCCAAGTCCCAGTGACTTTCATTTTCTTAACAGTTTCTTTTGAAGTACAAAACTTTTAAACATAGAAATCATTTTCAAGGCTTTGCAGAATCCTGAAAAATATTAGTTTCTGAGACCATCAAAATATCTCTCTGCCCTCATCACAAAAAAAGGAGAAGCTCTGAGGTTAGATTAAGCTGGGGTCAAATTCCACATACTACCTCTCATTTAACCATCATAGTAATCTTATGAATGAGATATTATTATTCTCTCATTACACAAATAAGAAAAGTAAGATGTAGAGTTGTTCTTTCCCGCCACAGGGATACCTTAGACTTGAAGGAGAAGTAAAATTTTCTGAGGATGCACCCAGAGTCAAAAGAGAAGACCCCTGGAAAGGCACAGCCTATAGTCTTCCTGAAGCAGGTAATGGAGAGTCACCTTTGCCAACCACATTCTGTGTGCCAAAAAGAACAACGGTAACAACAATAACCATCATGGGCTGAAGGATGTTTGTTATTGTTAGTGTTTGATTCATAGAGACCTTCATAGAGTTTTCAATAGCTGATTGTTTCGGGATTGCCTTGGGAGTGGATTGCCACTCCCTTCTCCCATATATTAAAGGGCCTTAAAAAGTCTTTAGATTCTTGTAGAATCCAATGGAAGCAATAGGAAGGCTAAATGATGGAAATGATTTATATATCATATTACCAGGTGAATGGGATAAGATGCCAGATTTAATTCAGAAAACAATCAAATGAAACATTTCTTGCACCCAAATATCCTAGAAAAATTCATGCCCGTTTGGTAGAAGCACTTTCATAACCTCTCATAAACTTTTCATAAGCATCATTTTTATATCAAGATGATGTTCTGTCCAGGGAAAACATATGCCATGGTTTACTTTGCCAGGGACTGACTACTGAATGGTCATGTTGTTTCCAGTTTTCCCTATTATAAATAACCCTGACATGAATATCATCTCAGCATATACAAACATTTCCCCACTTTTTATATCTTCTTATCAGCCCATATTTCCTGGGGTAGATGATCAGAAGTGAAATTATTTTGTTAGTGAATACCAATGGATGTAAACCTCTTAGTGCTTACTGCACAGTTGTTTTCCAGGAACAATATACTAATTTTCATTCCTATCTGCATGGATGAAAGAGATTGAGCAACCTTGTCAGTGACTAATTGGATTTTCCATGTGCTTTAAGAGCAGGAAGGACAGGCACAGGCTCCAGACCTCATACCTGAGTGTTGAGCACACTGACTGGGTTGATACTCCCCAGAATGAATTATTAGGTTATGTGACAGAATTAGAGCTCCCCAATAGTGGCAAGAACCCTAGGTTTACGCCTTTAATCCCAGAGGCTCGGGAGGCGGAGGTGGGAAGGTCGCAAGTTTGAGATCAGAGGCAGTCTGTGTAACTTAGCAAGACCCTGTCTCAAAAAGTTAAAAAAAGAAAAAAGAAAAAAGAAAAAAGAAAAAAAAAAAAGCCTGGGGGCGCAGCTCAGTGGTACAGCACTTGCAAAGCATGCAGGTGCAAGGCCCTGGGTTTCAACCTCCAGTACCAAAAAAAAAAAAAAAAAAAAAAAAAAACCCTAGGTTTGATTTAGACTGACCTTGATTCTAAGCCCACTTTGTCACTTGCCAGATGTGTCCGCAAGCAATTCACTTCCTCCTCTTTCAACCTCCCTTTAATTTAGCTGTAAATTGGAGGCAATAACACCTATCTGTGTGTACTGTGAAGATCAAACGACGCCATATGTGTTCTCACTGTGTTATAAACTGTACGCTCCTCTGTACACTATTGTTTGTCTTTTCTGTATTTGGTTCTCAGTTCCTAGAACATAAATATCCGTGAGGACGTGGATAAGATCATGTTTGGGAACCAGAAAAGTTGAAGGCCCAACCCTAGACCTAGGGGTCACCACCACAATGGCTCAACATATTCCTCTCTAAGAACAAACATTTCAGAAGCCTGAATTCAACTTTTCTACCCTCTTTTCTTGGTGTAGTGAGCTTGGAGCACTGCCCTCCTCCATGCCATCCAGGATGCCCCCCACCATAAGGAGGCTGCCAAATCCCATAGGTTAATAATAGGTACCTTTAGAAATGGGAGGGTGAAAATGGCCCACTGCTGGACCTTAAACTGTTCCTAGCAGCTGCCCCTTTTCTTTGCTACCACCTAGTTCAAAGGTTTAAAGATACCCTTTTTAATGTCACTCTTGCCTCCAAAGTCTTCCTTTCCTAATCCCATAACCCTAGTCTAACCACAAGAAAACATCAGATGAACCCAGGTAAGAAATATCCTAGAAAATACTAATACTCCTCAAAGCATCAAGGTCTCAAAAACAAAGAAGGTCAGGGAAACTATCAGTATGGAAAAGCCTAAGGAAACATGGTGAAAAAATGTGGTATTCCAGATGAGCTCCTGGAACATTAGGTAAAAACTAAGGAAATCTGAATAAAGTATAGGCTTGAGGTATAGAAGTGTGTCCACATTGGTCCATTTCTTGAGACAAATATTTCATATTAACATAAGATGTTTACAATAGGGTGAGGTATATACAGAAACTTACTTTACAATCTTCAAGAATTTTCATTTTTATATTATTGGAAAATTTTAATGTACAACTTAATGTGTTTCATTCTGACATGCATTTCATTGTAACATTTCCATATATGCATTTTGTTGTACATTGCACAGGTAAGTTCCCCCTTACCCTCTTGTGCACTTCCTCCCCCGGTCCCACCCCACAACCAATGACCTCTCTTCCATTTGCATGTCTTTTTGTGGTAATATTTTTCTATATATTCTTGGATCCCAATTATGTTTAAGATCAAAACTGTAACCCTAAACTATTCTTTTTTGTTCATGGTGTTGTTTAATTATTTTTATTAGCATATATTCATTGTACAAAAGCATGAGTTTCATGGTGATATTTTCATATACACATATTACATTGTACATTGATCATGTTCATCCCCACTATTCCTCTCTCATCCCATTTCCCTCAATCCCCATTCTCTTCCTTAATAATCCCTTCACTTTCATATCTTTTTATTTCTAGATAAAGCTATTCTTTAAGAAAATGATTTTTTTTTAAGAGCTGGGAATGGGGCTGAATGGTAGAGCACCTGCCTAGCATGACAAGGCCCTGGGTTCAATCCCCAGCACTTTAAAAATATTTTTTTCAATTTATCATTTTTTTTGACGGGTCAATAAAAGTTCTTAGCTAATGAGGGAACAATTTGTTCGTAACAAAGCTCTTCAAAAAAGAAATATTGCTACCTGCTCTGTCTAATTCCTTTCCTCCCATCCTGTCTCTCCTATGGCTATCCTAATAAACCTGCACCACCACCAACTCTACATCATTCCATCGATGTCAAGTCACCATTGACCACCAAGCTTCGAAATCCAATGGTCAGTTCTCATAGATCATCTTACTTGACCCATCAATGACACTTGCCATAATTAATTGCTTATTCTTCTTTCATTTATTTCCTCCTCTTGGTGTCCAGGGCACCATAATGTTTTAGTTTTGCTCCTTCCTCTCAGGTTGCTCCTCAGCCTCCCTTGCCAGACCGTCCTCTCCTTCCCAACCTCCAATTGCTGGGGGCCATCTAGGTTCTTGGTCTTCTTTACCCACACTCGTGTCTTTCCCTTCTGACCTAGTCCAGTCTTACAGCTTTACACACCAGCTAAATGCTGATGACTCCCCAGTTTCTGTCTCCAGATGAAACCTCTCTCATAACTTCAAACTCACAAATCCAAATGACTTCCTGATGTGTCAACCTGGATGCCTCATATGCATCTCAAACCTAATAGAGCTGAACCTGAATTCCTGATCTTACCTGCCAAAATTGTTCCACTTGTTCCCATGTCAATTTATGATATCATCCAGCCATTCAGACCAGAAATCTTGACATCATTATTGCCTCCTTATTTACTTTTATACTCCAGGTCTTATTCATTGGGAAATCCAATTTGTCCTACTTTCTAAATATGATTATGAAACTGGGTATAAAGCACCTAATTTTATTTCCTAAATGGAAACATTACTAACCTGCACAATAGGGTGGAAGTGGGGAAATTCTGCTTTCCCCTCCATTTAACATTAATATTAACACAGACTCACTCTGGAGTCCTTCCCACTTTAGGATATGTCCTTTTCCACGGACATGGCTGCCAAGCATTATCTTCCAACTCACTGAAGTTCTAGCTCTATCCCACCTAATTTCTATTTCCTATCCTCACTTTCTTGCCCCAGCCTGGGCCCCCTGAGCCCCTCCTGTCATATTCTCCCTGCTTTTTCACTCTGGCATATACTTCATTGCTGATACAGGAGGTGTCCCCACCTAGCCCCTTATCCCAGGTTATTTATTAATCTGGATTTGTCTCCTTGACTTCTTTCCCAGTGCCAGTTCCCAGGAAATCTAAGACACCACCAAGCTGGGCTCAGTGGTACATGCCTGTCATCCTAGCACTCAAGAGGCTGAGGCAGGAGAATCGAGTGTTTGAAACTAGCCTTGGTTATATAGCAAAAGCTTGTTAAAAGTAATAATAATAATAATAACAACAACAACAACAACAACAACCACCTCACAAGTCCATGGCCTTTTTCCTATTCTGCTACCAGTTATTGAACCAGCACCAAACAGATGGGTTCAGCCCTAGCTTTACCCCTTCCTAGGATGTTCAATCGGAAAATTAACAATACCTACTTCATGAGCCAGTTCTGATGGTTAAATAAGATGGTGAATGTCAAGAGCCCAGCACATGGCAATGATGTAACATATTCTTAATACCCCTGCTGTTACTACTGCTCTACAAATAGTGGTTCTCATGTGTGTTCTAATTTACAAATAGCGATCTGCCATCACTATCTTGCAGTAAAAGAAAGTGAGGTTCAGAGGGATTGCATATGATTTTTTCCAACACCATATAGCTAGAAAGTGGCAGGGAAGGGATCCAAATTCAAGTGGTCCTGGCCCTAAAACCTTTGTTCTTGCTATATGATACACTGCATCCTTGAAATTACTCGAAGTAAAAATTGGTAAAACATGCAAACATACATATTCCTGCAAAAAAACAGTATGGAAACATATCGAAAGTCTAAAAGATGCTTATATCTCTTTTAAAATGTCTTAGTAGAGATGTGAAGGAGGCCAAGATGGGGAAGCTGTGTGCCCTAGATGGCCATGGCCCCAGTTGGGGTGGGAGGCGTGTCTGCTCTTTATAAAGGGTTTGTTGTTTTTGTTGTTGTTTTTGTTGTTGTTAAGTGCCATCAAGTCAGGTCCAACTCATAGAGATTCTATGTACAACAGAACAAAACACTACCCAACACTCTGCCATGCTCAGCACCATGTCAGTGCTTCTCTGCTCTTCATATTTGATGGCTGACTGTTTGGGAGTTTGCTGCCAGGTCCTTGTCCCAAACCTAGAGCACCCAGTATTCCCAGGTGGTCTTCCAGCCAAGGACTAACCAGGCCCAATCCTGCTTCTGTGATCAGACGAGACTGGATACCCGGGTAGTATGGCTGCAGACTTACAAAGGGCTTGGTGCTGTTATAATACAGTCCACATTGTATGCAGCTGTCTTACAGATTTAAAAAATTATTTAATCTACTATTTAAAATAGCATTTGAATAATTTAGGTTCTATCCCTGCCTAGACCAAAAGACAAATTTGGATAATTTGTTATGAAATTCTGAGGGATAAAAGTGAAATACTGAGTGAAAGAAAAATAGATTGTAAAGTGAAACTGGCAGCTAAAGCACATGCTGATTATGTTGACTTTTAGGGCATAGATGTATATTTTGGATCAAAACTATCCCAAATTTGAAAACTCAATAAAACAACACTTAGAAGAGTTAAATTTTAGTGTAGCACTATGCTTAAGTAGAATTGATCCTGAGCATAAGCAAAATTATCATCAAATATAAAATGAAACTTCACTGAATTGAATCTATTCTACGTGACCTTAATATTTGTTACGTGTTTACCTTCTGGATTAATATTGGTGTGTTATCTATTGTACAGTGGATAGTCAGCAGGTTTTACCATTAGCAAATAAATTATTTCATCATTAAAAAACACCAAGGATTAGATTTGGCAATCCGTGAGCCGGAGTTGAAGGGTTTTAAATTGCATTATCCCTATGTTTTAGTGGCTGTATATAAGTATAGTATAAGACCATTGTGTACACACATAAAACTTGTAATTTTCTCCACCCCTACAAATTTTCTACTCATAGATAAGCTTATTGCATAAAATGAAATCATATACTTTCTGCCTGAATATCAAAGTAAAACATCAAAAGCCAAGGTACTCAAAAGATTTAAGTCATAGATAGCATACCTGTCCACATTGAAATGTAGTGTTGCAGTGTCAGCAACTTAAAATTTGTCATACGTTTGTAAAGTTTAGTTTGCTTAGCTAGCTATGGGAATCATCAGGCTATTTTTAGAGCCCCTCTTACGAAAGAATATAAAATAATCATGACAACTATTACTGTTTCCTCATTTATAAATGGTGTATGGAAAAGAGCCTCACTTGCCTGTTATTTCTGAATGACTTCTTAGAGGAGACAAAATTAAATTTTACCTGAGAACAATAATAATAATAATAATAATAATAATAACAATAATAATGTCTTAGTAAAGTGGTTGGAGTTAGGCTTATCTTTGGGTTGTAGAAATGGCGATGAAGTTTCATGTTAATTGCTTATTTTATTTTTGCTATCTCATGTAACTCCTTTGTGGGTTGCAGAGCATAAGAAGTTGTTGTTAGGTGCCATCAAGTTGTACCTGACTCATAGTGACCCTCATAGGGTTTTTGATGGCTGATTGTTTCATGATTGTTTCAGGAGTGGACTGCCACATCCTTCTCCCATTTTTGTAGTACTAGGGATTGAACCTGGGTCCTCAGATAGTGCAGAGCATCACTCTACCAACTGAGCTAAACTCCAGCTCAATATGAAATTACAATGGTATAAAAACATCAAGGAACACTGGGCATGGTGGCTTATGCCCACAATATCCTCCCTCAGGAGGCCGAAGTAGGAGCATCATGAGTTCATGGCCAGCCTGGGCTCCATAGTAAGACCTTGTCTCAAAGCAACCACCACCAACAACCAAACAAAAAAACATTAGGGAACAAAGAGACTACAATTCTTCTGTCCTCCTTCAAGACGCAACATGTCCTTTGGAATAGACATGACACCTTCAATAGGAGGAAGGACGTGAGTGGTTTCTGATGGAGAATGGAACCGAGGCCTTGATTTAGCTTCTATTGAAAGATGTTCTACAGAATTTTGTTTATTTTTTTGGTGGGGGGGCTTGTTTGTTGGTTTGGATTTGGTTTGTTGAGACAGAGTCTTGCTATATATCCCAGCAGGCTGGCCTGGAATTGTTAATCCTCCTGCCTCAACTTCCCAAGAGCTAGGATTACAGGCATGTACCACCTTGCCCAGCCAGAATTCTTTCCAATAATACCTGGGCCCCTTTTGAGTCATCTCACCCATTTTTTAAAAATGCTGCTTGTTTATTAGCTGTTGTTTCCCCCCTTTCTACTTTCTTACTCATCATGTGGTTGCTGTATTTGTTGTTGTTGTTAGGTGCCATTTAGTGGGGCGGACTCATAGCAACCCTCATGGGGTTTTCAATGGCTGATTGTTTCCTGAGTGGATTGCCACATCCTTCTCCCATTCTATATTTGATACAAATATTTAAGTAGAGTGTGGCAGACGAAGGATGATCTGCAGAAGGGGTGCTGTTGCTCTTGGTCCTGATGCCCAAGACCCAGGTGCAGTCCTCTTCACAGCTATAGAAGCATGTTCTGCAAGACAAGCCAGGCATGGTGGCACATGTCTATAATTCCAGCAACTCAGGGGGCAGAAGCAGGACAATCTAGAGTTCAGGCCAGAGGCACCCTGCATAACTTAGTGAGACCCTGTCTCAAAATAAAAAATAAAAAATGGGCTAGAGTGCAGCTCAGTGGTACAGCACTTACAAAGTATGTGTGAGATCCTCCTTGGGTGCAACTCTCAAGTACCAAGAAAAAAAAAAGGTGGCAAGAACTTCTATTAAAGGCAACAAAATTAAGGTGATATAGCTTCACTTTCCTCTCAGAAATCCACAGCACTCCTTTGATGAAATTAGAAGTTTCTTTCCTGAGCCACAATTCACTTTAAAGATGAGATGGGAAGGCGATAGTAGAAATAAAACTCATGGGGAGAGGTTGATGTGTAAGTCAAATGGAGACAACAGAGATAACAGCACCCAGCACAGAACCTGGCACACATTAGGTGCTCCGCGGGCATCACTCATGAAGGAGTCTTGTTTTCTTTGAGCAGAGGAGCTGCTACGCTTGAGTCAGGCTAGGAGGGCATCAACGTGAGTGAGGCCTTTGTCAGGAAGAGGTGGCACGCTCTCTCTCCTCTCTCTCTCTCTCTCTCTCTCTCTCTCTCTCTCTCACACACACACACACACACACACACACACGTGGGGAGACACAGAGACAGACAGAGAGAGATATTAAATAGAGGGAAGGAGGAGAGTTCAAGTCAAAACCATGGAATCTGAACCTGGGGCAGGACCAGCCACAGATCAGAAAGCCTGAGGATTCAGAGAAACCTGGAGAACACACAGCTGATTTGGGGGACTGGTTCCCCACTCCAACCAGGCACCCTGTTCTCTGACATCCCCGGCCTCCCCACCCACACCCTCTTTCTGGCCCCCAACCTGAGGCTGGAGAAGTGGTGTGCCTGAGCCTCAGCCCTGACAAAGGCCCCATTCCTCTGGCAGGCCACAGCTGGGACCCGTGTGGGGCAGCAAAGTCCCGGGCTGGACGCCAGGAGGCCTGGGTCCTGCCCAGCACGGGCAATAACTTGGCATGTAAACTTGGGCAGTTATTCTCCTTCTGCAGCTGAGTTTTCCCTTCTGTAAAACAGCAATAACCACATTGCTTTGTCTTCTTCCCAGGCTGGTGTGTGGCTCTACTGACCTATGAATGATGGGAAATTGCCCGGTGAGTCACCCCAAGCACTGGCCCCTGTGATTATTAGTATCATTATCACCAGCATTGTTCCTCCGTTCACACCCCAGCTGCTTGCCACTCCCCCTCCTCCTGTACTTCCAGATTGCAGATGAATGGAGCGGGGCAGGCTCCCCAGCACTCAGGCAGTCCTGAGTCAAGAAAGGCTCCCACCTTCACTCCAAATAATTTCTCCCATTTCTGGCCCCTGATGAAATGGGAAGTGCCCTGGACATTCAATGCTCACTGAGTGGTTTGGGACACCTGCCTTTCCTTCTCTGACCTCAGCTGCTTCATCTGTCAAATGAAAGTGATAATGTCAACCTCACAGTGCCACCTTGGAGATCCCATGGGATCACTGCAGTCCCTGGAACACAAGGTGGGCTCAGCACACAGATGTGGCACCGACTTCCCGAAATCTCTCCCTGAAGAGTATCCCCTTTGGACCAACCCCTCCTGGCTTCTTTTAAAGTGCAAGTAACCTGGGAGGGGGACACACAAGCCACTTCTCCCTCAGGATATCTGAGGACTGAGGCAATGCTGCCTCACATCCTGAAGTGAGATGACAAGGACCAACAGGACAGGGCAGGCTTGGTTCTGGGAGAAAAGACTGAGCAGGAGGGATCCAGGCTATCTTCCCATGCCTACTCTGCCTCCTGGACTCACCTGTGGCTTCCCCCCTCTCAAGCTGTGCTCTTTGGTGTGAAGGGAGAGGACAGGCTCATCATTCCAAGTGTCAGATGCCAAGTTCTTACAAAGGCTCTGGGATCCAGCTCCAAACTGGAGCTCCAGGCGCCATCCAGTGGCCAATACAGATATTGCAGGCCAGAGAGGAAGAAAGGAAGGAACTTCATCTTTGCCCTCCCTCAGTGGCCTCCATCAGTTGAGTACCCTGCTCCAATCTGGCCCCCTACAAAGTTCTGCCTGGTCCAGCTGGTGTTTTCTTGCCATGAAATTTTGGGCAGGAAACTCTGTCCTCTAGGCCTCAGTTTCCCTGACTGTAAATTGAAAGGTTGCGTAAGATGAGGTCTCATGCTCAGGTCCAATCTGTAGGATGTCAGCTCATCTGATCCTCATGTCCAGGTAATGTCTTGACCACCCCCACCCTCCAGTCACTCCAGATCATCCACAACTGTGCTTAACTTATGTATAGAAGTCTTCCACAGCCACCTGAGGAAATTCTAGCTATATTTTAAGGCCTGGATCAAAGATAGCCCTAGAACTTCTCCCTCTTAACTTGCACTTTGCTCCATCTGCTCATCTGAAGCCCCCTCTTTCCGTTGCAATGGTAGTAAAATGGACTTTCTCCCCTCCATCCCTGAGCTCCTCCAGTTCAAGGGCTTTTCTCAGTCCTATGTGGCTCCCTCCCAGTGTTAGTACAGGGCCAGGCACAGAAGAGCAGCTGCTCTGAAATCAGTCAGGCTGGCTTCAGCCCTGAGTGGTAGCAGAATAATGACCCCCAACAATGTCTACATCCTAATCCCTAGAACCTCGAATAATTATGTGATCTTCCATGACAAGGGGGACTTTACAAATGTTATAAGGTTAAAAGCCTTGAAAAGAGGAGATTATCTGTGATTATCCAGGTCATCACCCTATAATCACAAAGGTCCTTATAAAGCAGAGACAGAAGGGTCAGGGTCAGAGAAAGGAATGTGATGATGAAAGCAGATGCCCAAGGGACGCAGTTCATAAGCCAAGGACTTTAGGTAACCTCTAGAAGCTGGAAAAGGCAAGGAAACAGATACTTTCAGAAGGAATGCACCCCTGCTAACCCATTTTAGACTTTCGACCTCCAGATCTATAAGGCAATTGATTTGTGTTGTTTCAAGCCCCTCAATTTCTTATAGCAGCAATAAGAAGCGAATACATCCCAGTTTGGATTCTTACTAGTTATGTGACTTTGGGAAACAGCCTCTCTGTGATTCTATTTCCTTATCTGTAAAATGGGAATGATACAAGCAATAATCCTTACCTCAAAATGTCATTGTGAGAACTAAATGAAGATACTTGCAAATAGCTTTAATGATGCCCAGGACTAAATATATTAGCTATTACTATAAGAATAATTAATAACTACTATGTACCAGGCAGCCTCAGATGCTTTATAAAAATTTTCTCCTTGAAACTCATCGTTACTTGGGCATAACAATTTCAATCTCCAGCGGGGCGTGGTGGCACACGCCTGTAATCCCAGCGGCTTGGGAGGCGGAGCCAGGAGGATGGAAAGCTCGAGACCAGAGGAAGTCTGTGTAATTTAGCAAGATCCTCTCTCAAAAAGTAAAGAAAAAAAGGGGGCCTGGGGATGCAGCTCAGTGGCCCAGCACTTGCATAGCACGCAAGCGCGAGGCCCTGGGTTCAACCCCTAGTACCGAAAAACAAAAAAAAAAAAAAAATTTTTTTTTCAATCTCAGCTTTACCAATGGTGAAATAAACCCAGAGTAATTTGCCTAGATTCACTCTAGAACAGGAAGCATTTAAAACTTGGCAGTTTCTTGCATGCACCTCGGAATTTGTGCTCCTTGCTGGAAGAGGGTTTTGTTTTGTCTTTTAGGAGAGTGGCAGAGCGAGGACCACAACCTGGGCCGGGGTCCCAGTTGATACCTCCTTCTCCTCCCACAAGGTGCTGGGGTTTTGAAAAGTTCAGGTAGAATTCATCTATCAGCCCCGACTCAATGCATTTAGGGGATCATTGCCTCTCACTTCCTCACCAACTCCCCAGCCCGATCCTAGCTGCTTTGGAGCCAGATTTGAGGACACCTTGAGATAAAATCAGCCAGAGAATCAAGTGCTCAATCCGCTGGAGGATGGGGGACGCAGACCTGCTCAAACCCAGAGTTCCCGTTGAGCCCCCTCCCCTCCCGCATCCTACATAAGGAGCCATCTGTTCTCAGTGCCGGGTCCCCTGCCCCCCAAGCCCGACCCCCGCACAATGCGCCTTTCTCCCTAGGAGACGCCCGGCGCCGCCGCAGCGCTCTCCGTCTGGCCTCCCCTCCCCCTGGCACAGCAAGACCCACAAACCGACCCCGTGGAAACCAGTTTTTTTTTTTTTTTTTTTTTGTTTTTGTTTTTAAGAGAAAGGAAACAAGAAATCCAACAAAGAACTGGGCTCAGCACGCGGCGATAGCCTGCGGGTCCAGCACGCCCCCTCCCCCCCGCCGCAGCACGTGTGGCTTCTTGTCCCGGCGAGGCCAGCTCAAGCGCAGCGCTAGGAGCCCGCTAGCGCCCCTTCCCGACAGTCCAGCACAAGGGGCCCAGACCCTGCCCCGCGCGGGTCCCCGAAGGCAGACGAGGGCCGCCGTCCGTGGGCCCGCGCCCCAGCTCGGGTCCAAGGTACTGGCCCTCATTTGTGGTTGGCCAGCTGGTTCTCCAGATCCTCCAAGCGCGCTGTCAACTGGGCCAGTTAGCGGTTAAGGAAGCGTGAGGTTCCGGAGTCCCTTCACCTCCCTCCAGCCCGCGCCTCCAGCCCCAAAGGATATGGTTCTGTGTCAGGCTCTCGAGCGACCCCATCGTGCGGCCCTGGAACTCCACGAGGCTCTCGCATTCGCAGGGGCTCCGGAGCTCTGTCCCCGCGCCAATGCCCTCCTCTGCAAACCGGGCACAGAGAGTCAGCGGACCGAGAAACTTCAAGACACGGAGCCGGCCCTGGCTTTGGACCTATGATTTACCTCGACTGGACCTGTGCTTGAGTGTGTGGACTTTGGATTCAGACAGACCTGGGCTCCGTCCCAAGCAAGTGGCCCAGCAGTACTGGAAAACTCATTCAACCTTTCTAAGCCTCAGTTTCTTCATCTGTAAAACGTAGGTACGGAGAGGGTCTATTCATTGGTAGTTGTGAGCATTCAATGATTTGTGTATGTGCACACAACTTGCAAGAGAGTTTCTCAAACTGTAATGCTCATTGGAATCATCTGGAAGGCTTGTTAGAATATAGATTCTGATTCAGCATAAGGAAAGAGCTGAGAATCTACATTTCCAATAAGCTCCCAAGTGGTGCTGATACAGCAGGTCCATGGACTTGACTTTGAACAGCAAAAGTCCAGAGTAGCAAGCACTGTCCAAATGAAACAAAGTGCAATGATGGAAGTATTCTACATCTGATTTGCCCAATGAGGTAGCCACAAGCCCCACAGAGTTATTTAACACTTGAGATGTGCCTGGTGCAACTGAAGAACTAAAATTTTTTATTATTTTATTTTATTTTAATTAATTTTAACTCAGTAGGTACAAATCTAGGCTGGGAATGTAGCTCAGTGATATAGCACTGCTTAGCAGGTGCAAGTCCCTGGATTCCATCCTCAGAACTGAAAAAAGGAAGGAAGGAAGGAAGGAGAAAGAAGGAAAGAGGGGAGGAAGGAAGGAAGGAAGGAAGGAAGGAAGGAAGGAAAGAGAATATTGCCTGGCACAAGTAAACACTTCGTTGTGTATTTCTGCTAGACCAATGGTTCTCAAATTGTGGCCCTTGGACAAACAGCAATAGCATCACCTAGTAATTTATCACAAAGGCAAATTATCAAACTCCATCTCAGAGCGACAGAATAAAAAAATCTAGAGTAGAAGCCCAGTAATTTGTACTTTATAAAACCCTTCAGGTAGCCGGGTGCAGTGGTTCATGCCTGTAATCCAAATGACTTGGGAGGCAGGGGCAGGAGAATTACACATTTGAGGCCAGAGGCAGCCGGCATAACTCAGTAAGACCCTGACTCAAACTAAAAAATTAAAAATGGGCTGAGGGTGCATCCCAGTGGTACAGTATTTGCAAAGCACATGCAAGGCCCTGGGTTCAACTCCCAAGTACCAAAATAAAATAAAATAAAATAAAACCCTCCAGGTGATTCTGATAACAGTAATGCTTAAACCACTGATCTAAGTTTATCTCCTTATACATTTCAATATCTGTGGAGGGGGAAAAAAAGGCCTTACAATTAAATTTGTCCCTGTTTTTCCTAACAATATATAAAATTATGGTGAATCTTACCATAGATAGTATCTTGGGTTCACTGAAATTCTGTCAGTGTGTGTCATTTTCAATATTACAGGTAATAAAATAGTAACCATAATTACTGGCACATAGTCTTCATAAAGAGTTGCCGTTTTGATTTATAGGTTATCTCTTTATCTTGGCTTTGAATATACCCTCAGCAAACTGCTGCCTGTCATGTTATTGATGGTATCAATATCAGTCCCACAAAGACCTCTAACTTTACAGCTAGGGAAACTAAGGGCCAAAGTGGAGGGTCTGCCAGAGTCATACAGCCAAATGGTAAAGAGATTCAACCATAGAGCCCAGATTTCCCCTAGAACTCTAGAGCTAGAGGCAACCTTGGGCAGGCAGCACCTTCCCCTCTTACAGAAGAGGAAAGTTAAGGTAGCATAGAGGTTAAATGTCTCACCGAAAGTCACACTGTAGGAGATGTAATAGGCAGGAAGGGCCCTGAAATTCAGTGCTCCCACAAACTAACTAATTATTAGAATTAGTTGGGAGGAGACATGTATGTGTACTGCATGTGCACACACATACATTAAACTACAGATTCTCCAGGCCCAGCTCAGCCCTACTGACTCTATTTCTGCAGGCAGGGCCCGGTAAACTCAAAGAAGAGTCTCATCTTATGCCTGGTTTAGAGTCTAAAAGACCCTAAGGTAAAAAATTACCACCAAGAAATTCACTGTATCACCTATAACATACAGTGCAAATGGTTTAGCAGCTCCCTCTCCACCACAGGTAGAGCTGATCCTTTTTCCCTTAGTGGGGACCAAATGAAGTAGATAGACTGCATTTATGGGCTATGTCATCCAAAAAGCACATCTTTGTGTACTGAAGACACACTCTGTCCTGCTGCTTTGCCAGGTCCATAAAGTTAAATTCAACAAGTTCAAGGGATGTACGCTGTGACTTCACTTACAAATGCTAACTTTGGCTTGCTTCTGAAAGTTTTCTCAAATTATTCTAAACACTACTAATTTGAAGGACAAGTAGTGCAGCTTTTCTTTTCTTTTCTGTTTTTAACTTTACTTGTTGTTGTTGTTAGGTGCTGTCGAGTCGGTATCCGACTCATAGCAACCCTCTGTACAACAGGGGAAACACTATTGTCAGTGCTTCTCTGCTGTTCATAGGGTTTTCAATGGCAGATTGATTTTTGGGAGGGGGTTGCCAGGTCCTTCTCCCAAGCCTACAGCACCTGGTGTTCCCAGGCGGTCTCCCATCCAGGTACTAACCAGGCCCGACCCTGCTT